>BLSH010025707.1:1272301-1284632 GCA_018402905.1 Glandirana rugosa
ACACACACACACACACACACACGGAAAAAGACAAGAACTCTCAGATCGAAGACCTTCTTTACAGCCACTATTCAGTTTCTGACCTGCCTTCGGCCTGTTGAATGCAATTTTTAATGCAGAGGAAGTGGAGGTTACACAGCACATGTTCCAGACATTAGCCTCCCACTAAAGCTGCTCGATTAATCGTAAAAGAATTGTGATCTTGACTTGCAAGCCACTTGATTGTCATAATAGAAGTCAATGCAAGTCACCTGAAGTCTCCCCAGGAACCTTTTCTAAGTGGAGCGACTTGAGTCTCTCCTATCTGGGCAGACTGCCAAGTCTGAGATCATTGGTGATAAAAGTAGCAGAGAGATACAGTTTCTAATTATCAAAGGAATGAACTCAGGTGTTCAGTTTAACCATTTAAAGACTAAATCTTTTCTGACATTTGTTGCTGACAGGCAAAAATCCAGTATTTTCACCTAGAAAATTACTTAGAACCCCCAAACATTATATATACATTTTAGCAGAGACCCTGGGGAATAAAATGGCGGTTTTTGCAATATTTTATGTCACACTGTGTTTGCGCAGTGGTCTTTCAAATGCATTTTTTTTTTGGAAAAATTACTTTAAAAAAAAAAAAACTAAACCGTGCCCAATTTTTTTGTATATGTAAGATGTTACGCCGCGAGAATCGTGATCTTTATTCTAAGCAAAAAATCGTGATTGCAAATTTTACCTAAATTTTGCAGCTGACTTTTTTTTTTTTTTTTTGAAGCGGTAGTAAACTTTAACCACTTCCTTGTACATAGGACATCATATAATGTCCTTGACTTGAAGTGGGGATATCATCTCAATATCTTTCTTTTGAACCGCGATTCCTTCTAATGTAAAAGGCATCCTATTGGCTGATTGATTTTACAGGCAGTGGAAAGGCATTAAAATTCATTAAAGTTTATTTTTTCCCCAAAAATATGTGTTTGGAAAATCGCTGCATAAATTGCAACGACTAAAATATATATATATATTTGGGGGTTGTGAGTCATTTTCTAGCAAACAATGTGTAAGAATGTTGAGCCGTGACTCATAATATGGCACCACATTGAAATGACAGTAGCGAAAGGAAAAAACAGGAATGACATTATTCCATTTGTTGATCCCCTGCGATGATTCCTCTACACACGGTGCACTTTGACCATATGGTGAGTTCTCATTTTTTGGCTGTACAATACCCAATGCACACTCATTCCAGGGCTGCCTGCACGCTGCTCTCCTCTTATTTTCACACTGTGGACTGAGCACTCCAGGTCTCCCATTTAAACCTGGTACCATTAGGATCCCCTGAGGAAGCTGTAAGCGTAACATGTAGTGATCCCTTGGTACTCTTATTTCCTGTGGGGCCCTGATATGGAAGATCGCCATAGACTCAAGCATTCAATTCTTCATACCTACAAGTTTCTTTGTACTATCACATATATGATCAGCTTATGAGATGATGTCCCATGTATATATTATCCACCAAGAAAAGTGTTTTTGAGATGACTTCCTTTTGATTTTAGGGTGTTTTTTTATTATGTTATAATGTGGATTTTATATTCACTTAAGTACTCTTTTCCTCATTTGGCACTGCCAGTGGCTACCAATTAAAGAAGTTGTAAAGTAAAAAAAAAAAAATAAATTAAACTGTGCAAGAGAGAGGCACAATTGAGCTAGTATGCATACTAGCTCATTATGAAATACCTTAGAGCGAAGCCCTGTATCTGAGTCGGCACACCCAAGTATAGGGCCGACATCTTCCACCCAAAGCTACTTCTGGGTTTGCGGCTCCAGCGCTGTGATTGGCTGGAGCAGTGACAACGTCACACGCGCGCATGCACACGGGAGCCGTCAGTAACGGCACGGCCCCATAGAAACGGTACCAACGTTTCTTCACTGTGCATGTTCCGATGATGTCGGCACATACCAGTACATTGTATATCTCCTAAACCGTGCAGGTTTAGGAGATATACAGGGAACCTACAGGTAAGCCTGATTATAGGCTTACCTGTACGTTAAAGTGGGGTACTTTAAAAGTACATTCTAATACCTTTTTTTTTTTTTTTTCAATTTTCTAGGAATTTCAGAATTGGCCTGGATGGGAACTGGTTAAAAAAAAAATTCTCCCTGCAAGATAAAAGCATAATATGCTAGTATACTAGCACATTATGAAAGACTTGCCTTGAAACAAAGCCTTCCAACGGCATGCGGTGACACTGCAGAGGCTTCGGTCTTTACCCGATCTACCTTTGGGGGTTTGGGGGCTGTGGCCGCTCGAATGGGGCGAGCTGCGATGATGTCACTCCTGCGCGTGGGAGTCACGGTCACGACACAAAGCTCTGAACGTGCGACACAGGTATGCCATTCCTTCAGAGCTCAAGCATCAGTGACTTCACAGGCTGCTGCTCACTGGAATATCTCCTAAACGGTGAATGTTTGAGATATTCATTTAAAGAGGCGTATAACCCAGGCAAAAAAATACCTGCAAGACAATAGTATAATGAGCTAGTATGCATCGCACACTAGCTCATTATGAAATACTCACCTTGGAACGCAGATCCAACCGGGCTGCTCAGTCCCCTGGGAGGGAGCGGACATCTACCCTCAGATCTTGCTTCTGGGTACGCGGCTCCGGAGCCGTGTGGCGCCACCGTCTTTCCGGCAATAACGACGCATGGGCGGAACATCACGGCGCATGCGCCATGCACGTCGCAGCTGCTTGCAGGGGGAATATCTCCTAAACTGTGCAGGTTTAGGAGATATTCATTTTACCTACAGGTAAGCCTTATTATAGGCTTACCTGTAGGTAAAAATCCCTTTTAAAGGGTAGACAACCTCTTTAACCTACACAGGTAAGTAAGCTTTAGGCCTCATGCACACAGGATGTTTTTTGACTGTTTTACAGCAGCTGTTTTTAGCTGCTGATGTTTTTTTCTACAGTCAATAAACCCTCCATCATATAATCCTATGTGTTCATGCACGCATAGGCTGTAATCAGCTGTTTTTGGCAGGGACGTTTTTGAGCTGTAAAAAAAACCCAAGACCAGTGGGTTCTGAGAGACGTTTTTCAGCTGTAAAAACATGGCTAAATGCCGATCCCCAACGTTTTTGGATGTTTTAGATCAATTGAGGAAAAAAAACCGCAGGCCCTTTTAATAATGCAAAAAAAAAAAAAAAACCGCCGGTAATATAACGCTAATAAAAGCTAAAACAAAATCACTAATACGCTACTGACATTTTTAGGACGCGTTTTTAACGTCCTGTGTGCATGAAGCTTTATTATCAGTTTACCTGTAAGTAGGAATCAAATTCAGGAGTTTACAATCGCTTTAAGATGTGTGCTTGTATAGAAGGCAGAGATTACATGTAATTAAGATTAAAATAAACCTTGTGAGCTCTCTGACACAGTTGTTTGTTTATTGGATAGCAGTAGTAGACCACAGAATGCACTTATTTGTTTCCTGGAATTGCTTTTTAATTGAATGCATTAGTTTTATAATGCAAGGCCTGTAATAATCATTTCCTGACGTGCTGTGGTTTACAAGCAATACTGATGACAGCTGGTGATTGCACTGCATTGTTGTATCTTAGAATTTATTGGGAAATGGATTTTTCTTTTTCTGGCAGTAGATATACGGTGGCAGTTGAAAGTATCTGATAAGATAAAAAGATTTGTGAAGTGATAGTTGCAGTGTATGTTCATGGGTGGAGGCGCTCCAGAGAAGAATCTGTATGTAGCACACAATTGGGTCAATTCCCTCAGTCAGTGAGAACATGCTTGTTCTACAGGGAGGATTTGATTTAACAACTTCAGCCCTGGAAGGATTTCCCACCTTAGGACCAGAGCACTTTTTGCGATTTGGCACTGCGTTGCTTGCGCGGTCGTGCAACGTTGTACCCATACTAAATTTGCGTCCTTTTTTTCCACAAATAGAGCTTTCTTTTGGAGGTATTTGATCACCTCTGCGCCATTTCTAATCACCGCTATAAACAAAAAGAGCGACAAATTTCTCACTTTTATTCATCGGTTTTGGCCGATTTATATTCTTCCTACTTTTTTTTGGTAAAAAAATCACTTTTTTACAGCGATCAGAAATTTTAAATATCCCGCTTACCATATAAATGTCATTGGCAGTGAAGGGGTTAAAACGGTAGTAAACCCGCCTGACAAAAAAAAAAGCATCCTGCAAGACAATAGCATAATATGTTAATATGCATCGCATACTAACATATTATGAAATACCTTAGAACGAGGCCCCCAATGCCCGAGTCGGTCAGCGGTGAGGGAGCTGACATGATGGTCCTCTTCTTTCTTTCGGGTACGCGGCTCCGGTGCTATGAGTGGCCAGAGCCGCGTGACGTCACTCCCGCACGTGCGCGTGGGAGCTCTTCGTTCCTACAGCCAGCTCTGAGTTGCCAGCCACCTCGGCCGGATCATCAGAGTGCATGTGCCGCTAATGTCAGCCGCTGCATGCAGGGCAAATATCTCCTAAACCATGTAGGTTTAGGAGATATTCCTTTTACCTACAGGTAAGCTTTATTATAGGCTTACCTGTAGGTAAAAATAGTACTTGGGAGTTTACTACCGCTTTAACCTGCAGGGGGTAATCTAGGGGTTAACTGTGTTCCCTAGGTGTGTTCTAACTGAGAGGGCTGGGCTGCCAGGGGCATAAGAGATCTAACGGGATCAGTAGATCTCTCATATGCTTCCTGACAGAGTGGGGAACTGCTGTGTTTACATCCGCGGTTCCCCGTTTTTGTTCTCTGCTAGGCAATTGCAATCATCGGCAGAGATCGAGTCCGCCCTAGCCGCGGCCACACTACTGCAGAGTGCGGTGGGCATGAGAACGCTACAGCGTGAACTGCCGTTTACAGATGGCGATTCGCGGGACAGAGCCACTCTGCAGCAGTAAACGTACGCGAGCCGGTCGTCGAAGCGGTTAAATTGCTAGTAAAATGGCTTGATTTAAATCATAATTTTTAAAGGGCAACTTTCATCTCTGTCCCACAGCGGCGACTCCTCTGATCCGCTGTTGACTCACCGACAGTCCCATTCACTTCCCCTCCATGCAGCGGGCATGCGCCTACGGTATCTATTGCACAAAACAACGTACAGGTACGTTGTTTCGCGCAATAGATCCACCCTGCCACAATATATATGCAATGGACAGTCTTGAAGTGGTTAAGATATAGAACCTTCTCCCTTTACCACACATGATGTGAGTGCAGTGATCTCCCCCGCTTTGCCTTTTGTTTTCAGACGGGGGGGGGGGGGGGGTCAGGACGACTACCCCCCACCCCAAACACACTGATAAGTGTCAGTCATTGGCTGCCAGCTCTGATCGGTTGCTGTTTTTCCAGGATGTCCATTCAACAGCATCATTTGGACCGGCTTCTGTCAGACATCTGTACACACTGAGCGAATATCGGGCAGTTCCTGTTGACCTGCATGATAATCGGCCCATGTCACGTACCTGATCCAAGGCCGAAATGCTCAGAGAGGCTCCCCTTGCAGCTAAACACAGTATACCCCTGGAATTGGGAACAGGAGGTATGGTGCGTAGAGAAACACGGGTCACCAGGGCTGCAGACAGACTTGAGCATATGTTCACTAAAAGACCGTGTGGACTGGAACTCAGAGGTAGCAGGACTTCCATCAGGCAGTAGTCTCTAGGAGAGGTTGTCCGTAAAGGCCCGGCAGGGGTGCAGCAACTCCGGAAGTGGAGACGGAACCAAAGGGCAAGTCCGAAATCCAAGCCGGGGTCGACCACGGAGAAACAGAGTAAGTCTGTCATCCAGGCAGAGGAGCAAATGCAGAAGGCTGAGTGAGGCAGAGTCAAGGTAGCAAGTCGGGTCAAGTACAGGGGATCAAGCAGAGGCGTAGTCCGTGAGGCAAGCCGGAGGTCAAATACAGCGGAGAGGATCAGGAGCAAGGTCGAGGAGCAACCGGGTCACAACAGAGGTTCAAACAGGACACAGGTTCAGGAACACTGGTGAGCTGAGACAATCCAGCGACTTGTGTGACACAGAGGCCGCCTTTTATAGGTCAGCAAACAGTGTGTATATGTGTGTGTGTGTGTGTGTGTGTGTGTGTGTGTATATATATATATATATATATATATATATGTGTGTGTGTGTGTGTGTATATTAAAAATGTGTGTGTGTGTGTGTGTATATATGTATTTTTATCAACCGGGGTTCTGCGACAGGTCCCCAGGGGTTACGCAGCGATCTGCCGTTCATCACAAGCAGGTGAACGGTGGGTCACATTCCCCGCATAGCTGACAGGCTGCAGAGCAGACAGCTGACATTACTATCCCACGCCGATCACAGCTCCCCCTCCCCTCCATCCCAAGTGCCTGTGTAATGTAAATGTGCTGTGACATCACTCAGGAGGGAAGAGAGCGGGCGGAAATCGGCATTCCAGTAGCATTCTGGGCATTCCAGCACCTTCCCTGAGCTACTCTGCTGAGGAAAATTACGAAAGATGCCAGTATTGTGCCCACCAGTTTCCTCCTGCCCCCCCTGAACTATACTATTTACTTCTGGCCCCCTGTGCTGTGCTCTTCCTGTCCCCCTGCGCTGTGCTCTTCCTGTCCCCCTGCGCTGTGCTCTTCCTGTCCCCCTGCGCTGTGCTCTTCCTGTCCCCCTGCGCTGTGCTCTTCCTGTCCCCCTGCGCTGTGCTCTTCCTGGCCCCCTCCTTCTTGCTCGCCCTGCTACTGGCCGCCTGGCCAATAGCAGAGCCCAGGGGAGCTCGCGCATGCGCAGTAAGGTGCCTGGCGTGAGGCTGTAATGCTACACATCCGGGTTCCCTTACCCTCAATGGATTGGGCTGCACCCGATCCGAAGATGGGGTGCCGACATCTCTGAACTCCAGGACATGTAAGTGTCCTATTATTAAAAGTCAGCAGCTACAGTATGTGTTAGCTGCTGGCTTTTCATATTTTTCAGACGGACCTCTGCTTTAAGTGCCTTTACAGGTTACCAGTTTACACAGGAGGTCTGGAGCTAAAATTATTGCTCTCATACTTACATTTGCATCGGTACATATGCATGCGAAACTTGCGTGTGCGTTAGCGGGGGGGGGGTGGGAGGGTGCTTACTTTTTTTTTTTTTTTTAACTCAATCTAGTTTTTTTTTTTTTCTTCTTTTCAACTTTATCACAAAAGATGAGCAGCATCCCTTGTGATAGCATGGGCCATGACAGGTCCTCTTTATGGAGACCCCAGATCTCTCCTCTAGATTCCAGTACAGCTGATCAAACACAGATTGGTCTGATCGGCTGCTTTCATGGCCGCTAGTGACCAAGTAAACAAAGACTCGAAACTGGAAGTGGTGAAATCTTCATTGTTTCTGAGGTCACAGATTGTGAGGAACAACGTCAGTTCTTCCCTCTTTCTCTCTGTAGTGCTGCTGTTGCCGCTGGTTAGAGTGGTTCCCGATCAGATGTGAGAGCCCAAGGTGGCGGCAGGAGGAGGGGAACCTGGGAAAATTCCCAGAAGTGATCAAGTGGCTGTTTAGCCACTATCATCACTTCTGCTTAAAAGCCCTTCGGCAGCTGTAAATTTGGATACCGGGATGATGCCTGCAGGAGCAACCACTTCACTCCCAGGACGTCATATGATGTCCACCAGAGTGAATTGTTTAACTAACAAACCTGTCACACTTACATGCTCTATGTTAATGGTTTTGCACAGAGTATCCCTGATCCTCCTCTTCTTCGGTCCCCCACCAGCGCTCCTAGCTCCTCCCCCTCCACAAGTGCCCCCCATAGAAAACCATGTGCTGTTGGGGGCACTCGTGTGTGCTTGCTTCTAGGGGAAACCGATCACCAAACTTTGCCCCCTGGGCTACCTTCTGAGCTCCAGTAACTGATCTCATGGAGCAGGTCTGGGTATGAAAAAAATGTTTGCACCCTGTACACTACATGGCCACTGCTAGATTCTACAGCCTTTAGACTGTTGAGTAAACATTGCCTTAGAAGGAGACAGGTGTTCTCTTTGCTCGCTTAGCAATCCTGTTGCTGGTGAGTTGCCACCAGGGACATGATTAAAAAAGACATTACCCGGACACTGGAAGCTGCAAAGATACTACAGGGAAAGCTACTGTCACCACCTTGGCTATCTAATAATAATTAGGGTCATTAAATCATAAACAAGGGCCAGCTGTTCAACAAAAAAATTTAAACTGCTGAACATACCCAGTATTGAATTGAATATGGTAAAAAGCACCTAACCTATGTAGTACTTCATTTAATACTGTGATTTTTTTTTTTCAGTTTTCTTACAGTACAATAAAGATGCTAAACCATCTGATCTGTTATAATTTTCTTTCCCATATTCACAGTTCACATGTAGCTGGTAATCTTGCACTTGGGTCTCCTGCACCTAATCCTTCCAGTTGTTCACTGGTTGGACAGCTCTTGGAAGATTGGTGCTAACTAGGCGGTTTCTGGTAAAGACTTTCTCAACTTGGGTTCTGTGGAACTCTAGGTTGCTATGGGTTCCTAGAGAAAAGAGCCATTTCTGCCTCTCAGATAAGTACTTCTTGTTGACTACATATTTTAAGGAGCAACATTTCCAGTGACTAGGGTTACACCAATGCCATTTTTTTTTACCGGCAAGTACGAGTACCGATACTTTCGGTTACGTATGTACCAATACCTTTGCGCTGCGATTTAAGCCCATACAAAATTAAAGCGGAATTCCACCCAAAAGTGGAACTTCCGCTTTAAGGGAAGGAGATCCCATACAAATGGCATGTCATTTTTTTTTGGGGGGGGGGGGGCACTTCCTCTCCTGGTGCTGCAGAGCCGCCCCCCCACCCGACGATCTTCTGGAACATGTCACAGGTCCCAGAAGATACGCTGGCCATTCACAGCATACAGCACAGCTCGCCCGACTTTGAAGTCAAAGCCGGGCACCCACACTTGTGATGTTGGTGCCGCATGGAGGAGGGGGAGAAGATCGACACTGTGGGTGGCTGCATCGCTGGAGCCTGGGACAGATGAGTGTCCGATTTATGAAGTCAGCAGCTACACTTTTTGTAGCTGCTGACATTTAATAGGGTGGAATTCTGCTTTAATGTGAAGAATTGCATACGATTTGAACAGGAATGTGCAATTCCTGTCCAAATCACATGTTGTTTCCCCCACCACTCCTGTGTGAACCCAGTAAAGAAAGACAGGAAAGCGTCATCTAAGTGCAGCAAAGTTGGCAAACCGTTTATTAAAAAATGTTACAACATCTCACATGTTAAAAGTACATATCTGTAATATAAAAAAAAAAAGAAAAACGTGTGCTATGTATAGCACAACGGTCACCAAGCAGCAACTTTTCTGTGAGTTATTAGCACAGTCCCAATACAATATAACTCTATAAAATTGCGTTAATTGAAATAAACAAAGTCTACAAGTGAAGTAATCCAATATTCCAAGTGAGTTTTCACCACCATCCACCACCTTGAAGAGTGATCCTGTGCATTGACACCACCGCTGAAGGGCTTGCTTATCAGATTAAATGGAGCTCTCATTACAAAAGGTCATAAACACTTTGCTCCATACCCAGCCAGGGCCTTTAACTTCAGTCTTCTAAGCTGGAACATCAATCCTCCCTATATGATAATCATTGGAGTTGACCAAAATAGAAAAGGCTCCACATAGTGTAAAATCCTCAAAACTTTATTAAACTTGAATAAAAGATTGCACTTACAGGATAGATGTAAAGAAAAGCCGTAATTTGTATGCGTAGGCTGGTACACCTAAAACCCGTCCTTCCAGGACATGAGTATAACGATGAGGTCAGTGTGCCGCTCTTCCCTACACATTTCGTCATGTTGCCATCCAGGTGACGTCAACTTATGACGAAATGCATAGGGAAGAGAGAAGCGCTGGCTTCACCGTTATACGCGTGTCCCGGAAGGATGGGTTTTTATGTATATCTATGTGTCGAATCCAAATTTGCACAGTTAAGTGTCCATGTCCATGCAGGATCTACTGATGATGGAAAATCACGGTCGCGTACTGTCTACAGGGCTGGAGGGGATGTATCTGCATGTATAGGCGGTCCACCCCCAAGCTGACATCACTTTCGCCCTGTACCTATGTGAGCACCCCAAGCCAGTTTACAGGGGTTCCCGGAACTTCCTACTTCTCCAGCCCTGTGAGCACCGCAAGCGGCCGTGGTTTTCCATCATCAGTGGGTCCTGCAGGTCCCAGTAGGAGTTCTGAGACTGGAAAGGGTTCCTCTGTTTAAAGGTTGAGTTAGGCTGCTCTGTTGGGGTACAGTAGTAGAACTGAATAATGTTCATGTGTTGGATAAAAATGTAATAGGGGTTCTTATTTTTTAGGTGCACTTTGCAAATGAATGTAAGTAAACAAATGAAAATACTTTGTATTTGACATCTATTTGATCCTTTGTCATCCAGTGTCCTGATGGAAAGCATCTGGAGGGACTTTCAAAGCAGCTGGACTGGGATGCAAGAAAGATCCAGAGGTGGTTCAGACAAAGGCGAAATCAGGATAAGCCGAGCTTAGTAACAAAATTTTCAGAGAGCATGTGAGTGGATCCGTCTTCTGTTTCTTATTGTAATTAGAAGTGTTTGCTGGTAAAACACATGGTATTCACATGATATTTCCATCACAAATTTTTAAAAAATGGTATTATTGAATAAAGAGTTCATATTTTTTAAACTGTATGAATAGAATTAAGAAACACATATAGTATGTCTCAGCAATACACACAAATTTCCCTGTATTTTATCTCTAAATAGACCTTAGAAGTCCCGGGCAAAAAAATACCTGTCGATGTGCCAGAAATGCCTTCTTGTTGTGGGCGGGTAATGCAGCATTTTTGTGGACTGAGTGGTGTCAGCCCTAACCAGTTGTCTTTTACTAAACTACTCTAACTTTGCTATTATCCTGTTCTCAACAACACTGATTTATCTTTAGCCCCAAGAAAGAAGCTGGATGGGCAAGTTGGCCTCCTTGAGATAACACAGAAGTGAGCACAGGATGAAGCTTTGAATTTCTGACCTAGTCAATAGTCAGGAGGGTAGGAGGAGAGAGGCGGTCCTGCCCGCTGCAGCTGCCGGGCCAAGAGGCAGTGGGTCATGTGAGCGCAGGTATGTAGCTGATGGGAGGGGGAGAGAAGACTGAGAAGAAGGGGATGATGGAGAAATGTAAACTGACCATGGTGTCAGGGCTCAGTAGCCATGATTAACCGTAGTCCGTTTACAAAGGGGAGGGCATGATCAGCCAGGTATTTTTAGGCGTTACAGGGGGCCAAATGACACAGCGCAAGCACTGTGCTGTATAACATGCTTTAAAGGAACAGGATTGTATTTCTTCTTTTTTTTTTTTTGGTTAACAAACAGTTTAAGCATCGCTATATACATTTTTATTTTTAGTATGCCCCCAGGGGGCTTATGCCACAATTTGCATATTAGCACATAATGAAATACCCGGTCTCTTCAGCACTGCACTGTCAGTGCTGCAGCTGGTCCTTGGCGCTTCCATCTTCTCCTGTCTTCACTCCAGGAATGCTCTGGTCCATCTCTTGAATGGCCAGGCCATGATGGCATCCCTCATGCTCAGTGTCACTGCTGAGCGGTGACCTATATGTACCCTGGGCTGTGCATGCAGGGGACAGCATTTATGACAGGGTCTCTTCTGTCATCCCTACTATCAGTGTCTTTTTTTGTTTTTGTTTTTTATTTGTGTGCTTACATTCACATTAAGGCCTCATACACACGGACGTTTCTAAAAAAATAAACAAAACGTCGGGCCCGACGTCAAGGAAAAAAAGTCGGCGTTATGCATCGGCGTTAGTGAGCGTCGGCGTCAATAGGCCTTTTTTTTTAAAAAAAATCATCCCGCTGCTATTTTTCAACCTTAAAACGTCGGCGTCAAAAAACGCCGGAAAACGCCAGTATAATAATAGGTGGCGTTTGTTGGCATATTGTGGCGTCGGCGTCAAAAAAATGCCAAAACGTTACAGCCTCAGAACACGATGGCTGTGGGTTCTAGTTTCAGCTCACTAACGCCGACGCCATCTACAGCTCAAAAACGCCGACGTTTTTTGGGGCCATTGACTAACATGGAGAGCTGCAAAAAACTCCGGCGTCAAAAACGTCCGTGTGTATGAGGCCTAAGTGCAGTAAACCAGAGCAGTCAATCAGAATTCACTCGTCTGACCTTGTGAAATGAGCTTCAGCGAATGTGGCTGGAATTTTCGATTCCATTTCAGGGATAGTGGCCAGCAGGGTTAACAACTTGAGCCGTCTTCTCCTGGGTGGGCTGGCTCCCGGTGCCGCG
>BLSH010025707.1:1316469-1327831 GCA_018402905.1 Glandirana rugosa
AAAAAGTTGTCGGGAACTGCAGAGAAAACAAATACACCCGCAAAGCCCTCACCACATCCAAAGAATGTAGTTCAACTTCTTTGGGATGCGACGGGTGCAGGCACAATGAGGGAAGAACAATATCCTCATTTAAACGAAAAGAAGAAACCACCTTCGGAAGAAACGAAGGGGAAGGTCGCAAAACCGCCTTGTCCTTGTGAAGGACCAAGTAAGGTGACTTGCAGGATAACGCTGCCAACTCAGACACCCGCCTAGCGGATGTGACAGCAACCAGAAAAGCCACTTTCTGTGACAACAGTCGCAAGGGAATGTCCCTAATCCTTTCATATGGTGGTTTCTGCAGCACAGAAAGCACCAGATTCAAATCCCACGGTGCCAGAGGCGACCGTATCCGAGGAGCCACATGACGTACTCCCTGTACAAATGTACGGATCAATGAATGAGACGTCAAGGGCTGTTGAAAAAGAACCGCCAGGGCCGAAATCTAACCCTTAAGCGTACTTAACGCCAGGTTCTTGTCCAGTCCTTGCTGCAAAAAAGTCAGTTCTCTGGACACTATATAAGAGCGGGGGTTCTAACCCCCTGCCTCGCACCAGGTAATATAGGCCTTCCAGGTCCTATGATAAATCTTACGTGAGGTACCTTTACGTGCTTCAATCATAGTAGGGATCACGGAGTCCGAGACACCCCTATCCCTCAACACCTGGGACTCAATAGCCAAGCCGTCAAAGCCAGCGAGGGTAAAGCAAGGTGCAAGATGGGCCCATTAGACAGTAGGTCTTCGCGAAGTGGAAGACGCCACGGAACATCTGTCACCATCCGTACTACGTCGGCGTACCAAGGACTCTGAGGCCAATCCGGAGCTACCAGGATTGTCGGTATTCCCTCTGCTTCTATCCTGCGCAGAACCCGCGGTAGAAGCTTTAGAGGAGGAAGGATGTACAGAAGCCGATACCGACCCCAGGGCGCTACCAGTGCGTCCGAGGCGACCGCCAATGGATCTTTTGTTCTCCAAACAAAGGTCTGTACCTTGTGATTGAACCTGGAGGCCATGAGGTCCACCTCTGGCATGCCCCACTTGAGGCAAATCTGGCGGAACACTTCTGGATGTAGGGACCATTCCCCCTGATCCAGAGTCCGGCGGCTGAGAAAGTCCGCCTGCCAGTTTTCAACGCCTGGGATGTAGATTGCAGAGAGAGCTGGCACGTGAAGTTCTGCCCACTGAAAGATCAGAGCCACATTCGCGGCTGCTGCCTAGCTTCTTGTTCTGCCCTGATGGTTCACATATGCCACAGCCGTGGCATTGTCCGACTGAACCCGGACAGGGAGGCCTCGCAGCCTTTCTGACCAACGTGACAGACAAAGTCTGATCACTCTCAGTTCCAGTACATTTATTGGAAGACAAGCTTTCTGCACTGACCAACGACCCTGGGCAGAGAACTGACCCAGGACCCCTCCCCAGCCCGATAGGCTGGCATCCATCGTTACTATCGACCAATTGAGGGGGAGAAAACATTTTCCCAACTTTAGGGCCGGAGCCCGAATCCACCAAATCAAGGATCCTCGGGACTGATGACCCAACCTGATCAGTCTGTCTTGGGATAGGGGGGATTTGTCCCATTGCGACAAAATCGCCTTCTGCAAGAGCCGAGTGTGACTCTGGGCGTAAGGTATCGCTTCGAAAGTCGACACCATGAGCCCCAACACTCGCATGCAGAACCGTAAGGAGAACCACTGCCGTGATAACAGGGTCCGCACTGCTGCCTGAAGTGTCAGGAGCTTGTTTTGGTGGTAAAAACACCCTTGCCTGCACCGTGTCCAGAATCATACCCAGGTATTCCAGCCGGCAGGATGGAGTTAACGATGATTTCTGCAGTTTGATCAGCCAACCAAACTCTTTTAACGTGGACACCGTGATTGTCACATTCTCCTCCAGACCCGCAGCAGACACTGCTCTCAGGAGTAAATTGTCGCGGTATGCTACTACCGCAATACCTCTGTCTCAGCGGCGCACAGCATCGGGGCCACCACCTTGGTGAACACTCGGGGAGATGAAGCCAGCCCGAAGGGAAGTGCCACAAATTGGTAATGCAGGTCCCCCACTGCGAAGCTTAGAAAACGCTGGTGACTGTGACAAACTGGAACATGGAGATAAGCGTCCCTGATATCCAGGGACGCCATGAATTCCCCTTGGTGCAGGGCGGCCACGACCGAGCAGATGGACTCCATCCTGAATCTCTTCGTCTTTACGAAGCGGTTTAATGCCTTCAGGTCCAGAACTGGCCTGACACCGCCCTTTTTGGGCACAAAGAGGTTTGAGTAAAACCCATGAAATCTTTCCGCCATGGGTACTGGTACAATCACCCCCTGTTCGGCAAGCGCCTAGAAGCGCCTCCCAACGCCCCTGAGGGAGTCTCAAGTTTGAAGGGTAGAACCTTTCTGGGGGCAGAGAGAGGAATTCTATCCTGTACCCGGAGGACACCACCTCCAGTACCCACCGATCGGTGATGCGGGCAGGCCATCTGTCTGCGAACCCCAGCAACCGGCCCCCCACCCGTGAGTCGGGCGGGGACAACCCATCATGCGGAGGTTGATTTATCCTTCGCTTTTTCGGACTCATGCTGCCAGGGCCTTTTACTGGGCCCAGCGGAAGCCTTACTGGACTTGAAGCCCTTTCCCGCTGAGCTGAGTGCCCGTTAAACTTCTTCTGACCTGAAGAAACAGGGCCCTGCCTACGGCAAAAATCCCGCCACTTTGGCTCTGGAAGGAAAGTACTCCTTCCCTCCCATGAAATCCTTAATGATTTCATCCAACTGTGGGCCAAACAGACGCCCTCCCTGAAAGGGAAGATCTGCAAGAGCTTTCTTTGAAGCCTGGTTGCCCGACCAAGAGCGGAGCCACAGCACCCGCCTGATAACAATTGCAAAAACAGACATTTTTGATAATATGGGAAGAAGGTCCAAAGCAGCATGGCATATGTAGCGGAGACCCTCTTCCAAATGTTGTGCCCGCTGCACCTCAGCCTGTGCACATTCACAAGATAAGCCAGTGTGCAGTGTGGCAGCGTGCTCGTGAAGAGATTGTGCCACCATCGCAGCCGCTAGAGCTGTCCACATGGCTGACCCAGCCAACAAGAACAGTGCCTTAGACACTGCTTCCGTGCGGCGATCGGCCACCTCCTTAAAAGACTGAGACCCCTCCAAGGGAATGGTCGTTGCCTTATTCAGACAGGCCACTGGGGGGTCCACCGTTGGGGAAGCCCATCTCTTAGTAAAGCTATCCTCAAAGGGGCAGCGAACAGCAAAGCTTTTAGGAAAAGCAAAGGAATTTGGTGGCCGCAGCCATTCCTTGAACACTGCCTTTTCAAACACCTGATCATAAGGGGGGGGACCTAGGGAGTTTAAGTGATCCACAAATATATGTGGACTCATGCGACTCCCCTGCCTGGTCAAGCCGCATGGAGTCGCGCATATCAGTGATATGGTCTATGGACCTCAAGTTGCATCAAAGTAGTGCAGAGACTTGAAGTCGCACAGATATGAATGGTACTCATTGGAAATCATGGGGTACGATTTGTCATGCGACTTGCAGTCCCAAGTCGCACAAGTGTGAGAGGGGCCTTAATTGTCTTGATGCTATACTCTGATTAAAAAGTGTTCCTTTAATTATTTTGAGCAGTGTATATGGGTTGCTCTGATACCGGCGAATACGAGTACCAATACATATGTGGTGCAATTTGAGCCCAAAGAAAATGAATGGGCTCAAATTGCACTACAAACAATCACGTGCGATTTAAACAGGAATGCTGTGTGATTCCTGCCTAAATAACATGCGGTTTCCTGCTCCGCTTCTGTGTGAACCCAGGCTGAAGTCACTATGACCAGCCTGGGTTCACACGAGTAGTGGGGGAAACCATATGCGATTCAGACAGGAATGGCACCACATTCCTGTTCAAATCGCATTTGATTCTTTGCAGTGCGACTTGAGCCCATTCATTTTGTATGTGCTCAAATTGCACCGCAAAAGTATTGGTTTCAGGTATTGGAGCATTTTCACAAGTTCTCTCTTGCTGACGTTGGGACCTTAGGGTAAATTTTGCTGGTTGAATTACAAACGGGATAAACTTTTAACTCTAACCTTTATTGTATATATTATTGGCTGCATTTAGGCTTTAAAGTGGAATTGCAGTTTTTCAAAACATACGCATACAGAGTAAATGAAATCTTTTATATTTGAACAGGGACCAAGAATACTGGTGGTTTAGAGCAGTGGTTCTCAACCCTGTCCTCAAGTACCCCCAACAGCCCATGTTTTTGGAATTTCTCTTAGATAAAATAGCTGTCCAAAATACCAAGCCATTGACTCTGATTTAAAGCACCTGTGCAAGATAAAGGAAAACCTGAAAACATGGCCTGCTGGGGGGTACTTGAGGACAGGGTTGAGAACCACTGGTTTAGAGTACACAGCATCCCCAGTAGAGCAATATTGATGCCACACAAGGTCTCTTGTGGTGTTCTGTCACTAGTCTGCCTTTAGCAGGTTGGCATATTGAAACCACTGAAGGGTTATTTTATATGGTTGCCCTTTCTTCTATCACACCCTACACCCCTAATTCTGATACTGAGCCAATGGGTTCTTTTCTGCAATTTACTCCATAACACCTTTTTTTGTTTGTTTTTTTTTCTTCCAGGATTTCCTACTTATGTTCATTCATCATCTGGCCGCAGTGAGCCTCATCTCATTTTCCTATGTCAATAATATGGCGCGAGTGGGGACTCTGGTTTTGTGTTTGCATGATTCTGCTGATTCTTTGTTAGAGGTGAGGTCATGTTTACTTGCCAATGTTTAGCTATTTATATATTTATTCATTACAGGTATATTTATTCATTTATACGTTACAGGTTATATGGCGCTGTCAATTTACAAAATGCTTTACTCATATATATTTTACGTTCAAATCAGCTATTTAAAGTTAATCTCCACTACCTCCCCTTTTTTGTATAATCCAGCTTCATTTACAGTGGGACTATCTAAATGTTTGCTCCTCCGAAACCTTCACTATATGTTCTGCCTGGCAATGCACAACCTCTGTCTTCATTCACTCTGGCTCTGTGACTTGCATTAACTTCAGTAGAAATTCCTCTGCAGTCTGTTAGGCTGATTAATGAGCTTTCCATTCAAGTGAAGGCCGTGACGAGAATATGCAGGTACCACCCTGAAATTTGTATGGCACAAAGCAGGCCATACAGTGAATATATCATGGAAGCGTGGTTGTAGGGGAATATAAAGTATTATGAATGTATAGTGAGAGTATAAAAGGATAAGCATGCTCTAACCAGAGGGCAATTGCCGTATTTATCGGCCTATAACATGCACAGGCGTGTATAACACACACCTTTATTTTAACCTCCCTGGCGGTATGACTATTTCAGATTTTTGGTGCTGAAAGCGGTACCATTATTTTGCATGGAAATTTGGCGTTCTTTATTGTAGGCCTGTAATTCTTAGGAATAACTTAAATCTGTCCAAACAAGAGTCTAGTAGACATCCCGGGTATGATAAAGTTTGAAACATGAAATCATAAATTATAATATAATAAATAACTAAAAATAATTATCAAAAATAATAACATAATAGTAATAAAATTTATTCAATAATGTAATCAAACCAAAAGCACTGAAATTTGCTCAGTTGCAGAATTGTCGCTGTCGTCACTTTGTGTCTGATGATAAATATCCCCAAAAATCAGTATCACTCAATTCTGCAAATGATTATTTGCTATCGGTAGAAGACAAAAGAACTTCTTGAAAAGGTGCCACCGTCCCATAAAGTCGCTACAAAAAACAAATGTGGGATATCCCCACACACTTGGACGTTTCCGTGCACACCACGAGATAACAATCTTTTATAAAAAATATATTTTATTACAACAATTTTTTTTAAAAACACACAAGCATAATGTTTCCCATAAAATTCAATACATCTGTGTTTGGCCCCAATAAGGGTCTACAGGTCATATCTTGTATTGACCCAACGACTGTAAATACTAGCTACCAATACAACCATGGTGTGCATGCATACAAAGTGCAAAAGGTCTACGCCTTTCGCTGTGGGCTTCTTCAGGACCCTAATCACAGCATGGATGTAGGTTGCCAAGAAAGATATAACTCTGTGCGACCAAAGAAGGCACTCAGGGGGGCGAACACGGGATTAAAAACCTCGAAACCTGGACTCCAAAGACTTAACTGGATATACTACGAGTAAATTCTGCTTATTACAAGATGATGTGAAAGGTATAGATGGGCCCCTCAATGGAGTACTCGGGCCTATAGTTCCCTTGTGTAAGTAAAACTGGAAATATCGTAGTAATCATATCCTTGGAGATTTGTTGGTCGATCGGAGGCGGAGAGGAGGGGGGGAGGGAAGGATAAAACGCAGATAGGAAAACCCACGGACTAAAGAGAGGGTGAGGGCCACAGGATGGTATCACTGTAATAAGGTTCCACTCAGGATAACCATGGAAATGTCCTCAACAACCCTTTAAATAGTGTGTATATAGCTACGAGTTCCCTTCACTCCGAAAATCAAGCGTGCAGCCAACTGGGGTAGTCATCCTTCCTGGATGACCTCCATGGCGGGAGACGGAGAGGTCATCCAGGAAGGAGGACTACCCCGGTTGGCTGCACGCTTGATTTTCAGAGTGAAGGGTACCCGTAGCTATATACATGGTTATCCTGAGTGGAACCTTATTACAGTGATACCATCCTGTGGGGGTCCCCCTTACCTTTCCTCCCCCCCCCTCTCCTCTCCGCCTCCGATCGACCAACAAATCTCCAAGGATATGGTTACTACAATATTTCCAGTTATACTGGAACTATAGGCCCGAGTACTCCATTGAGGGGCCCATCTATACCTTTCACATCTTGTAATAAGCAGAATCTACTCGTAGTATATCCAGTTAAGTCTTTGGAGTCCAGGTTTCAAGGTTTTTTTATCCCCTGTGTCTGCCCCCCTGAGTGCCTTCTTTGGTCGCACAGAGTTATATCTACCTTGGCAACCTACATCCATGCTGTGATTAGGGTCCTGAAGAAGCCCACAGCGAAAAGCGTAGACCTTTTGCGCTTTGTATGCATGCACACCATGGTTGTATTGGTAGCTAGTATTTACAGTTGTTGGGTCAATACAAGATATGACCTGTAGACCCTTATTGGGGCCAAACACAGATGTATTGAATTTTATGGAAAACATTATGCTTGTGTGTTTTTAAAAACAAATGTTGTAATAAAATATATTTTTTATAAAAGATTGTTATCTCGTGGTGTGCCCGGAAACGTCCAAGTGTGTGGAGATATCCCACATTTGTTTTTTGTATTTGCTATCGGTGTTTTCTAGCTGCTCAAAAACCACTTTTGACGTAAAGGGACGCTTTTTGGTTGCCATGGACATTCTCAAGTTTCCAGGCAGAAAGAATGACATATATAATATAAAAGTGCAAGCAGGACACTGGACAAACCGCTAGGGACAAAAGGGATGTGAAATGATTTCATACAGTAATGTAATCTGTAAGATTACAGTGTACTGTATGTTTACTGTGTGTTTCACTTTTTGAATTTGCCGACGGTCTCCACCCCCGTGCGACGCTCGCAGGGAACTGAGCCCGGCACACAGAGGCATCAGGCGGAGGACACAGCCTGCAGACACGGCGGGGGACATCGCTGGATCCAGGGGACAAGGTGAGTAATGCTGCCTTGGATCCAGCGATGCAATACCGAGTGTGGCTCGGGGTTACTGCTCTTGGTGCAGAAATTCCACCCCGAGCCACACTCGGGAATACCGCCAGGGAGGTTGAGAGGGAAGTTTCAGGAAAAAAGCTTTCATTTTAAATAAGGAACTTTAAAGCACAATAAGGGTCAGTGCCCATTAATGCAGCCTCATCAGTGCCCATCTGCAGCATTACCCTTGCCCATCAATGCAGCCTGATCAGTGCCCATCAGCGCAGCCTCGCCAGTGCCCATCAGCGCAGCCTCGCCAGTGCCCATCAGCGCAGCCTCGCCAGTGCCCATCAGCGCAGCCTCGCCAGTGCCCATCAGCGCAGCCTGATCATCTGCAGTCTTGCCATTGCCCATCATCGCAGCCTGATCATCTGCAGTCTTGCCATTGCCCATCATCGCAGCCTGATCATCTGCAGTCTCGCCATTGCCCATCATTGCAGCCTGATCAGTGCCCATCTGCAGCCCCGCCATTGCACAATAATGCAGCCTGATTAGTGCCCATCTGCAGACTCGCCATTGCCCATCAATGCAGCCTCACCAGTGCTGGATTACACAAAGCTGAGATCTCCTGTGTACTCGGTGCTTGTGTTCAAACACAGTCCCAGCTCCTATGATAGAACACCGGTTCAATGCCGGGACGTGTGACGTCTATCCTAGGAGTCAGGCCAGAAGGTGGCACTGTGTGTGACTGCGCGTGCCAAGTACACAGGAGATCCCGGCTCTGTGTAATCCGGCGGCGCTCGCCCCACCCCGCCTTCCCTCGTCTGAGCTAGCCAGGTATCGGCGTATAACACACACACACACACACACACGCGATTTGCCCCCTATTTTCAGGGGGAAAAAAGTACATGTTATACGGTACTTGCAAATATTTAGCCCCAACCAATTCCTGTATGAGAGCCCATACTATGTAGAACCTTTTATTCCCAGAGACATCCTTGTTGGGCTGTGCTCATATCTGTGTGTTTTAGGTGAGGTGTGATGTATTGTAAAAAGCTCTGCTTGCTGCCGTGTGGTATTCAATAAACCTGAATTAACCACTTCCCATCCGGGCCATTTCTGGCACTCCTTTTCTACCTGTAAAAATCATTGTTTATTTGCCAGAAAATTACTTTGAACCCCCAAACCTTATAAATGTATTTTTAGCAGACTAGGGGAATAAAATGGTGATTGTTGCAACTTTTTATGTGTCACGGTATTTGCGCAGGAATTTTTTAAACTTTTTTTTTATTAATTTTTTATTAAACGTTTCATGAATTAAAAAAAAAAACACAGTAAAGTTAGCCCAATTTTTTGTGTACTTTGAAAGATGTTATACATAAATAGATACCCAACATGTCACGCTTTAAAATTGTGAACACGCGTGGAATGGCGCCAAACTTTGGTACTTAAAAATCTCCATAGGCGACCGTAACATTTTTTACAGGTTACATGTTTCGCGTTACAGAGTAGATCTAGTGCTAGAATTGCACGCGGCGATACCTCACATGTGTGCTTTGAACGCCGTTTTTACATATGAGCCGGAGCTGCAGGCATCATTCAGATTTCACCACTCAAAGTCCAGGACGTCCATGGACTCTTGGAGAAATGGCATATCCGCCTCCACTCACAAAGCTCCACTTACTACTCACAATGTAGCTCTCCTGAACACCGGGTACCAGGCTGGAATGCGTTAGAGGGAGGTCGTGTTCAGACAAAGACTACTGCTGTGGTGGTATTGTGGAGTAAACTGGTGCATACAGTAACATTACCGATGTGTTGATTCTTCATTTTCTCAGAGTTTGATGGAACATGAAACACTCAGTGAGCCTCTACAGCACAATGCACCCACAACACACCTTAAACTCAGAGATATAAACAAGGACCTTGTGAAGGAAAAGTGACAAATATGTGCTGTTTTTCCATTCACTCTGTGTGCCTACTTGTCAGAGTTAATGAAAAGCTCCACTCATTTTCCATTAAATCGCCTCCCTTACTAACCATTCTGCCTTTGGGACTTCATTAAGTTCTACAGACCATACGCTGCCTTGTCACACACATGACGGCAGCTAGACCTGAAGTCAAGACCGAAAAATTATGTATTTCAGTTGTGCATTTCTTTAACTAAAATTAAAGGAGAAGTATGGCCAAAGCTCTGTTGGCTCTACTTGTCCTGTAGGCCACAGGACCGCAGTTAGTTCTGAACTCCTCTGATGCTAATTCAGGTGACAGCAGGCAAGAGTCCCCTGTCAGCTGATGTCACTCAACCACTCTAGACTCTGAAAGGATCCCAACTTTAATGTTGGAAACCACCCAGATGCATGGACCAGAAGCTGGCTGAGCCTCTCAGTGTGTCACTCCCGCCCCCTCAAAAGCCCAGCACTCCAGTGAGCCCTGGAGGGGCAGAGCAGAGAGCCGGTGACTTGACTTGACAGTCATTGGCTCTCCGCTCACTGAAGACCGCAAAGTGAGCGATCGGCGCTCTTTGGTGTAGAGGTGGCAGGTGGCGACAGATGCAGTAGCGGATCGATGCTGCAGACTGGGAGGTGGTGGAAGCACTGTCAGCCAATCAAGCTCAGCTGCATGCACGTGCTCAGGAGTAGAGAGCAGAATCAAAGATTTACCTTTGTGTTGCTGCTTCTTCGAAATCCAGTCAGTAGGCAGGCAGTGAGATGACAGCGCTGTATTCCTTAACTATAATAAAACGTCACTTTCTTGGCTGTGCTGTCTGGCAGGGGTAAATAATTGGCTGGGCAGATTAGACCATTCACATGCTATATATATTCAGTGGTTTGCTCAGAGTTGCTCCAATAATTTTGGTGTGTGTGTGTGTGTGTGTGTGTGTGTGTGTGTGTGTGTGTGTGTGTGTGTGTGTGTGTGTGTGTGTGTGTGTGTTAAAGATTCAACTTTTTCAAAAAGTGGGACTTGACTTGATAAAGGGGCAATAACCCTTAAACATTGTCAGTTGCACCCTCTCCTCCCTGCTTCTAGGTTTCTACTGTTTAAACATCTCATTATGTTTGTGTTCTGGTATTGTATGTTTCTCCTACGTTCACTGACAGACGCAGCCTCTTCTTGACTTTGTGGGGTTTTATGTTCGTCTTACTAGGAGTTAACTAGGCAGGGAAAGAGTTCAGCTGGCCCCTCCCCTGGGGGCCGTCCTCCTTTCCTACAATAAAACCCCCCCTCACAGAGGACTCTCCATTTTTATTTTTTATTTTATTTTTTCTTTTTTCTGCAATCAAGATGATCTGCTATCAAGAAGCCGGTCGGGGCATCGAGGGTCTTTGTGCTCTGTACTTTCCCCGACCTGGCCAACATGATGCGAAGCCGGCCCCAACACAGGGACCCGCCGCATCTTACCCGTTCCGTGCGGGTGGCCCGGGGCGAGATCCCCCATTTTGGTCCCCTTCCCGATTCGTTCGGCAGGGTGACCCTGGGCCTGCAGCAATCCCCCGCCAAGGGTGGAAAGTCTGCATCCGGGTGGCTACCGTGGCGTCGGACTGGTAAGTGAGCGCCCTGCCTCCCTCCCCACATGGGGAGTGAGAGGGCCCGACGTCCGCAAATGCGATTTTTTCTCTGCTCCTGTAGCTGTCCGGGGTAGCCACCGG
>BLSH010025707.1:1327841-1350046 GCA_018402905.1 Glandirana rugosa
GTATGTTCCCCTGACTCTTCGACTGGGCGATTCGTTTATATGATAAAGGGGCAATAACCCTTAAACATTGTCAGTTGCACCCTCTCCTCCCTGCTTCTAGGTTTCTACTGTTTAAACATCTCATTATGTTTGTGTTCTGGTATTGTATGTTTTTCACATACTTTCTCTCCATTTTGTTTTATATTTGCTTAGCGGGTCAGCTTCTCAGTCCCCTTGTATGGCTCAGTAGCAGTGGTGATAGTAACCTGTGTTTATGTGCAGTCCCCTGGACTCTCCGTATCGCTATGAATATTCATTTTTTTGTACACAATAGAACATGGTTTTTAAACAATGTATACATATTTTAAAATTTCAAAGCAGTTTGGTTTGTTGACTTTTTTTTTTTTTTTTGCTTATCACCTTTTAGAGGAGTTGTTTAATTTCACCTTTTAAATTAAAATTTCACTTTTTTAAATGAAATAAATTAATGCACATCTTTTTGCCGGTGTGCATTTTTTTTTTTTTTTTTACTTGGAGCCTGTAAAGCATTGCAACCGCGGGTGCTATGCAGGACTCCTGCAGACTTGTCAGTGTGTCTGTCTGCTCATACATTGTATGGGAAGGCAGAGAGCATGAACTACCTTAACGCTCAACAGTGCCTTGGTAGTTCATTGAGAACTACAAGCTGACAGCTGCAAAGGCTTTGTCAGTACTTGTAGTTTCCCATTCATGGAACTCTGTGAATGAATGATGTGGTCAGGCAGGGCCCCGCATGGCCACATCTTTTTAAAAAATCACGACAGCAAGTGGCAGGAGAATATCCCATGCTTGCTGTCACTACAGACATTGGCTGCAGGAGTGGGAACAGGTTACATATTGTAACATGTTCCCAAAGATGAACTTCTCCTTTTAAGCCACTCCCCCATTTTAATAAAAAAAAAAAAGTAAATGTATTTTTTTTGTTTTGTTTTTTTCCAGTATCATACTTATCTAGGTGGATCGCTTCCATGTGGCATCTGTTTTCTGGTGCCTCTACTCTGAGAAGCGAGCGATCGAACACTGCTGATCACTCGGTTCTGACAGCTCCCCGAGCAGAGAGCTGCTCACTTTCAGTCACCGTTCTCTGCCCCTCCTCGCACACTGGAGCACTGGGCTGCGGAGGGGATGCCGAGGCCGGTGTTCCATCAGAATCGGCGACCCGTCAGATCCGGTAACGGAAGTGACGTTCCTCCACGACCATCTTGGTACACCCCTCACTCGTCCGCAGTAAGCCTACAGTCAGAAGGTGGCAAGCGGACATCTTTTTACACCCATCGGAGTCTTGCATTTCACACTTATTTTTAATAGTAAACTGAGCTTGTATAGTGGAATACAGTATTTAAAAATACAGTGTTTTTGATGAATTTTAAAAGCAACGGAAAGCCTGCTGATCTCACAGGTTTGCTAATCTGACAGAACACTGCTGCTTTTAAAGTTCATCACCAAAACAGTAAGATGGATTTCTAAATACTGTATTTCACTATATAAGTGTGGGGTGTACCATGATGGCCGTGACTGGTCACTTAATCTGACGGAACACTGGCTCAGGCTCTCAGAGGCTGAGCCAGGTGTTGGTCCAGGCACCTGGCGGATCCAGACTTTGTTATTGTGATGATGCAGTGCCTGGGCTGACTTCTGTGACGTCAGCAGAGAGCGGACGTCAGCCCGCTCTCTGCTGAAAAGGGGTCACAGGAGTGCAGAACGAATTGACCCACAGAAGTACAGCCAAACGATCTTTGGCTGTACTTCTCCTTTTTAAGTCAACATTTTTCTTTGGTTTTGGATAGATTAGGGAAGAATTTCTGTATGGTATTTATTTCTGTGTTTGACTCCACTGGGGAGATTAACCCTTCCTGTTCCTGTGTTTCCCACTCAAGAAATGGTTGTTGTGAGAGTCACAGGGGCTGAAATATATAGGCAGCAGTAAAAACAGAATCAGAAGTCCTTGCCTTTCTCCACACTGCTACCTGTGTGCTGGCCATGCCAGATAAAGGTTGGGATTGAGTGATCATGTTGTTGCAGACAGAACTTTGTGATGTGCAATGGGCCATTTCAGCTCTCCTGATGTGTTAAGGAAATGGAGACTGATGCAAAAAAAGAACAACTTATTAAAGCTGATCTCCAGGTTTTATTTAACTATTAATAGTTTGCATGGACCAAGCTTGTTCAAATAACGATTTACTTCACTAACCAATGTGAATATGTACTTTTGCGCCACTGAAAAGCAAAAAAAAAAAAAAAAAAAAAAATGTTGTGCTAAATCAATAAACTATGCTGTTGCAGTCTGTGAAATGTGTATACCATGCACATTTGCCAACCATAAAAGTGTATAAATAGATTGCGCTGCTACAAAAACCAATACATTCGTCAAGTATTATGTGAATCATGTGCACCAATATTTGTAAAAGTATAGATTAAAATCATCTCCATACATCAAATCCCAAAAAAGAAACCGTGATCAAGTGGCTCTTGCTTTTATAGAAAAAGAACTAAAGTCCATTGAAGCTCCTATGAATAAAGATGGCATGTGCCCACTTTCAAAGTGCAAGTTGGACCCCCAAATAGATTTGCACTCTCTATTAAAATTTGACCGTCTATTGCTGGATAGGTCACTTCAGTCTTTGTGGGGACAAGACCCCTATATGTATCTTTTGCATCACACCAGTCAGCTATGCCAGAGTATGAGTCCTCCCAGGTTGTGAACCGCCACTACAAAAAAATTTTTTTAGAGAGATTTATTGCGCAATGCTGTTAACTTTATTGGCTAAAAAAAAAAAAAACACACTTTGTTAAACTCATTCATTATTGCCTGTGGACCAGCATCAGCTACATTCAACATGTGTGGAAAATGGCCGCCACTACCTAACCTGGAAGCAGCTTGCATACCAGAGACAGGATGTGACGTCACCGGGAAGTGACGTATCAACTGGGGAACGCCGCCTCAATGCGTTTTATCTGTGATTAGACGTTTGAAGATACTCCAGCATACCTGTTTGGTGTGGTGAAAAGAAACATATAGGGGTCTTGTGACCTATCTACCAATAGAAGGTTGAATACTTATGCTGAGTGCAAATCCATGTGAGTTCACCTTGCACTGAGCATAGAAGCATGGGCACTTGATCACGACATTTGGGAACAGTACCAATAATAATTTGTTGTGGGAGTTTGATTTAATTTTTTTTTTTCTCATTTACTTCACTAATAATTGCAGTGGCTGTCAGTGCTGTATAAACTGTATGTAGCTTAGGCTACATACATTATGCAGCACCGTGTTACCTCAGCAATGAGAGACCATCCCGTGCCACTCCCAGAACAAAATTGACTGGCTGAGTGCTGCTCAGCCATACAGAGAAAGCGTTGTATTCTTTGAATGCAAAGTTTCCTCTTTTTGGCTGAGGCATTCAAAAGTGTAATTTCTCGCTTGGGGTCCTCACACGGGCTGGATTCCGCTTTGCTCAGCGGGGGATTGATCTGCTGATCCCCGCTGAGCAGGTGGATGACAGGTCCGTCTCCGCTCACTGTGCAGAGATGGACCTGTCAGAGTCCTACCCTCCTCTATGGAGAGATCGGATGAAATTGGAGCGCCATTCCGTTTTCATCCGATCGACGGATGGAAAATGGGGTCCCCATCCGTCTGGATTTCATGGACAGGATCAGATCGCATAGCAACGGTTGTAGGCGAACATGTCCCCACTGACATCCGCCGCTCCATAGGAGTGAATTGAGGCTCCAATCGGGTCCGCATGAAAAACTGACAGGCGGACCTGATTGGAAAGCCCTTGTGAAAGGGGCCTAAGGGTCCTTTCACATGGGCCATCTGCCCAGCGGACTCCGCTTTGCTCAGCGGGGGATCGATCCGCTGATTCCCACTGAGCAGGCGGGTGACAGGTCCGTCCCTGCTCACTGTGCTGAGGCTGACCTGTCAGAGTCCTGCTCTCCTCTATAAGGATATCCGATGAAAACAGATCACCTCTCCGTTTTCATCCGATCTGCCAGATGAATGGAAAATAGGGTCACCATCCGTCTGGATTTCAAGGATCAGATCAGATAGCAACAAGTGTCAGTGGTCATGTCACCGCTGACATCCGCTGCTCCATAGGAGTGAATGAAGGCGGACCTGATTGTAAAGCCCGCGTCAAAGGGACCTTATGCTGTTATCTGGTGTGCTTTGCTTGTATGAACATTTTGTAATAAAGGTGGATGAGTGCGGCCATTCAGAAGTTTTTTTGCTACATAAATAGTTTGGTCCAAACAAACTAAAGTTAAATGAAAATGGGAGATGAGCTTTAATGGCCGGTTCACGCTAAAATAGTATTATAAAAGCGCACTGCCCGTGCGATCTGCATGCGGGTCCTAATGTATTGTTAATGGCACCTCTAATGCAGATCACAAATGCAGTTTTTTTGCAGGCACCAAATCACATGATAACTGCAGTACCATGTGCCTTGGTGCACCGCATTTTGGAAAATTAGAGCATGCACTACTTTTTCCACATTCCAGTGTGCTTTGCAACCTATTAAAATGAATGTGCTGTCAAAATGCATTGCACAGGAAGGCGGCAGGAATGGCATTTTCTGGTGTGAACTGGCCCGAAATCACTGACAGGTCAGCCAATATAAAGGAAAAGATGTGAATTGATTTTTTAACGATCAGTTTCTATATGCAGTTTTTTGGTCAACCTTATGATGGCGATTGACATTTAAAGTGTTACTAAACCCACAACAGTAAAATCAGTCTGTATATGCAGTAAAGCATGCTTGCTATACTCACTCTGGAACCTAAGGGGGTTAATTCTCTGCATTGTGTAAAAATGGCTGTTTGATCCTGTATACGCAGATCCTCCTCTTGCATTGTCTCCAAAACATGTCTGGATAAGACAGAGTTACTGGAGTCAAGCTGCACATGTTCAGTTGGCTGTGTATTGCTAGAGCGTTTTTTTTTTTTTGTTTTTTTTTTTTTGTTTTTTGTTTTTCTTGGGAGGGTGCATGTGATCAGCACTGGACCAATCAACACTGCCCAAACAGAGGGGCAGGGGTCGTGCAGTATGAAAACACTTCCTACAAGCTTCAACCACACTGATAGTCACAAGACTGCTATACCTGTATACTGCTGATGGGACAAGTTATATAGTGGTTTATATTTACTAAACCTATTGCATTTCCATTTTCTGTGTACAGTACTGTGGAAGACCAAATATAGTGAATGCAGGCTCCTTGGTTTACTAACACTTTAACACTGGTGGTTGACATTAATGCTCCATTTTGTTGTTGTTTTTGTATTCTAAAAAAGTCGCAATTAAACCCGATCTGCGTTTTGCAGTTTTGATTTGCAGAGCAGTTTGCTGATATTTGTATGCGTTTTTCTTGTGTGGAGGCCTTGTGGCTGTCATACTTATTACAGTAAACTGAATGAAGAATGTCACGGGTGATGTGCCCACCAAATGCGTGGTTTTCTTGTGGTTATATAACTATTTCCTTTATGTATTCCCTAACTTATTGGTACTCTTCTTTTCTCTTAAAGGCAGCAAAAATGGCAAATTATGCCAAGTACCAGAGGTTCTGTGACACTATGTTTATGTCGTTTGGGCTGGTGTTTGTCATCACGCGTATTGTCATTTTTCCAACATGGTAAGAGCTGTATACTTTCTCTTTATTTTGGGTTTAGTGTAATATATACAATGCTAGTTGTGGTGATGAGCACAAAGTTATGTATTCTTGCTTGTGGTTTAGTTCAGCATAGTACTTTGCTTGAACTCAGGTTCTTATTATCAGTGTCAGTTCAGGTCCGATTCGCACTGATACAACATATGACTTTGGGAGCACATCTCGCATGACGTGTGAAAATCTTTGGTTCCCTAAGAGAGCCATTTTTACTTACACAAGACTTTTAAAAAAGGTTCCTGCACTACTCCAACTTTGGTCCGTTTTCAGCCCATTCAATATCACTGAAGTCGGATCCTCATCCTAACCATCCAACTTGTGACAGCCGACATGGTGATTACAGCAGCAGTAAAAAGAATGTCACACTGGGATTGTTTTGATTGGTCAAATGACAAGTCGGACTATCTTAGTCGGAGCAAAATCGTGTCATGTTTATTCATGTCGGATGGAAGTGGGACTGATGTTGCCAGGGGACAGTCATACAACAGTTGTGTCATACCAGTGTGAAACCGGCCTGAGTACTACAATACTGTTGTACAACTGTCATCCTACTTTCCCCTGCTACATTGGTCCTACTTCCATCCGATATGATTTTGCTCCGACTTTGTTAGTCTTACTTGTCCTTTGACCAATCAAAACAGTCCCAGTCGGACAATTCTTTTTACTGCTGCTGTAACCACTTCACGCAAATCGCCATGTATAAACGGCGGTCTGGAGAAGTGGAAGTATCAGAGTGTAGCCTGCAGCCACAGACTATACTCCGGTACCATTTTTTAGAGCAGGCGATTGACTATCTGGTGATAATGGCCGATCCGGCTCTAAAGCTGCTCGGCCGTTATGCCAGGCAGCGGGAGGGGACATTCCCGCCGCCGTCCAACACTCTTCCCCAGCCTCCCGTCCCTCTGGCAGACCAGAGCATCCATCCGGCTCATCCACCGCCTGTGTGGAGTCCCGAATTGAGCCACAATACGCTTTGATCGGGACTCCTTTGTGAAATTCCGGAAGCAACGTCACAACATCACTTCCGGTTTCCTTGGCGGCCAATGGTACAGATTTAAAAAAAAGATAACGGTATTCAGAATCAACGTTTTTGGCACTCTGAATACTTTTAAGTGCAAAGGTGGGATTGGGGGTGTTTTAGACCCCAGATCCCTCCATAAAGAGCACCTGTCGCCACATATTACTGTCACAAGGGATGTTTACATCCCCTGTGACAGCAATAAAAGTATTCAGATTTTTTTTTTTTTAAACGAACATTGTTTAAAAAAATAAATATAATAAAATTGTTCTTAAAGCACCACCGTCCCGCGAGCTCGCACAGCAAACCTATGAAAACCGTGTTCAAATCACATATGTGAGGTATCGCCACGATCGTTAGAGCGAGAGCAATCATTTTAGCACTAGACCTCTGTAACTCAAAACTGTTAACCTGTAAAATTTTAATGTCGCCGATGGAAATTTTTAAGTGCCAAAGTTTGTCACCATTTCATGAGCGGGAGCAATTTTGAAGCATGACATGTTGGGTATCAATTTACTCGGCGTAACATCTTTCACAATATAGAAAAAAATTGGGATAACTTTACCGTTGTCTTATTTTTTAACTCAGTGATTTTTTTTAAAATAGCGCTTATAAGACTGCTGTGCAAATACAGTGCAACAAAAAATATTGCAACGCCCGCCATTTTATTCTCTAGGGTGGTAGAAAAAATATATATATAATGTTTAGGGGTTCTAAGTAATTTTCTAGCAAAAAAAATGATTTTAACTTGTAAACACAGACTCAAAAAGAGGCTCAATCCTTAAGTGGGTAATCACCATGTTGGATGTCACAAGTTGGATGGTTATGACAAGGATCCAACTTTGATCCGACTCCAGTGATATTCAATGGGCTGAAATTGGACCAAAGTAGTGCGAGAACCTTTTTCAAAGTCGGACCAGTTAAGACGGCTCTCATAGGGAATCATTTCAATTTAGCCCTAATGCTCTGGATGGGTCTGAATCCACCTCAGTGAACAATCTTCAGTCATCCTTGTTTTATGAGCATCCCATTGTAGACAAGCACGGGCTGCTAATTGCCTATAGTGTAGCATTTATATATTTTTCTTACAACTCCATTATACCTTGATTGCCTCCCTGTGATGTCAAATACAACTTCATTTTAAATCCACCAAGCCTTTACTAATCTGCTTGTGACAGGGTCCAACATTTTTATACATCCAATCTTTTGTTTTCCTTAAGATACAATAGAATTTAAACTGTTTTTGTATTCCATAATAATATCTAATGGCAATCATGTGCTTTAAAGTGGAAAGAAAAAAAACCTACAAGGTAGGATTTTTATTAGAAGACACTTTGTATGCTTATTCTGGACAGGCTTTCTGATCAGGTCCGCCTGTCAGTTTTTCAGGTGAACCTGATCGGGCACACTATTCAGCCCTATGGAGCGGCGGATGTCAGGGGTGACATGTCCACTGCTATCTAATCCTGTCCGTGAAATCGGATAAAAACGGACAGGCGTCCGTTTTCATCCGATCTCCCCATAGATGAGAGCGGGGCTCTGACTGGTCCGTCTCTGCAGTGAGCGAAGACGGACCTGTCCTCTGCCTGCTCAGCGGGGATCATCGGCACAATCCCCCACTGAGCAAAGCGGAGTCCACCGGGCACATCGCCTGTGTGAATGGACACTTAGCAATTTTTGTGTGCGTATAGCGTGCATGTGACCCAGACTAAATGTACAGGTGCTGCTCAAGGCTCCACAGGGTCCTCTAATCTAGCAACCACTTGGAGTGCAGACAAGGACAGAGTTTGTCCCAGCTCTAGGCATCTACCAAATCTCTGCAAAACCCCGTAAGAAAGTGTATGTCAGCCTGGGCTCTAACCAGGCCACACGCCCAGCATGAGGCTGTGATGAGGCATGAGGTTTTGCAGAGGTGTGCAACTTTCAGGACTTATCCATTATATAATCCATGTGACACATGTGCAGCGCAGTGAACACTCAGTCCAGAGCACAGCAGTGATGGGTAATGTAGACCTGTCAGTAATAAATGAGTGCAAACTTTGGCGGTCTGTGCTGTGCATACTTGCACTTATTATGTGAAGTGCTCCTGGTAACACCCAAGCCACAGTTCTACTTGTGCAGAAAAACTATACTCTGAATTTTACCTTTGTACCAAGATACAAGAAAGGTCTCATCTGCTTGGATTGATATACCACTGCCCTCAGAGGTAGGATGGGTTTATTTTTGTCTTTTCCATCCACAGCAGCCCCTCAGTTATATTAAGGACTCTTGTACATGGCACTGATGATTGAACATCAGCATTTCTGGATGCAATTTCAGGTGATTGTGTTGCGTGTATTTATGCTTAAAATACATTCTATGGGCAAAGTCTTATGAATATTCAAAATATTTGTTCATATGCATTTACTTTGCATTGTGGTGAGCGCAACTTGTTTTCACTGCCCGCCCACCTCTGACATCTGGTACCCAGTTTGACAGCTGAGGTTGAGGTTGCTGGCTTGATCGGTCGCTCTTACCGCGGCTGAGTGATGCCTATCGGTGCCCCCTCACCAGTGTTCATCAGTGCCCCACCTGTCAGTGTCCATCAGTGCCGCCTCATCAGTGCCAATTAGCGCCACCTCATCATTGCCCCTTCAGTGCAGCCTATCAATGCCGCTTATCAGTGCAGACTATAATTGCTTATCAGCACAGGCTCATCAGTGCTGCCTCAGTGCCAGCTCTTCAGCGCCAATCAGCGAAGCCTCATCAGTGCCTCCTATTAGTACCACCTCATTAATGCCCATCAGTGACTTATTTTCAAAATCTTATACCCAACAAAAAAAGTTTTCTCTTTCGTTCATTGACAGAGGCAGCCTCTTAATCTTGACATGTGGGGTATGCACCTTTTAACAGGAGTAGACTAGGCAGAACATAGTTCAGACAAAAAGCAAAGGTATCCCCTCCCAGGGGGCAGTCCTCACTCGGCATAACCCCCTCCGCCCTGCTAGCACTTCAGTTTTAGCTGCCTAGTGCAAGGAGTAGGACCTGGCTCCCTGCTGGGATCTGCGGTTCCCCAATGTTTTTGTTTTTGCTCAAGCTATCTGATGAAGAATGCAATCAAGCAACCGCCTGGGTGACAGGCTGGAGATTCTTAGGTCCAGGTAGTCTCCCCAGCACGGGCGACTGATGCGAGCCGTCCCTTAGCTGCTTGCGGGGTTAAACGTCCCGCCAGCGTACTGAGTGACCGGGCTGCGGCTCGCATCGAGGTGTTGCATGGCCAGCAGCTCCCTCCCCACCTGTAGGGGTGGCAGGTCTGTCTCGGTTGGCTGCCCGCCTGGAAGGGTGAGTACGCTTTCCCCCCCCCCTCCTCCCCCACCCCTTAGGGGTGCAGAGGGGGGGCCTGGTGGGTGCCCCCCGACTGGGTGTAGGTGGGTAGCCCCCCCCCCCATCCCTCCGCATCCCGCCTCCGTTTCCTGTTGTTCTGGGTCCCCTGGCCATGCGGCTGGCCACCATTTTGCCGTAGTCGCTGCCATTTTGTGGCGGTTTTAGCCTCTAGTGACCGTTCGGCCATTTTTGGTAGGTCTCCTGATGGGCAAAAGCGTGTGCTTTGGTGCTGTTTGCTCCTTCTGGTCGGCGCGGTCGGCACATGTGGTGGGATCTCAGCAGCAGCAGTAGTGGAGGCAGAAACGGCAGGAGTGCAGACATTCTGCAAGTATAGCTGGCTTCTCCCTGGGGTGCTGGTGGTGGCGCGGTGCAGGCCTCCTGTGTATTTCCGGGCCACTGTGCGGGGGCAGCTGAGGGGTGGCATTGTGGTGGGTATTCGGCCTGTAGGCCTCACAAGTGTCCCGGGGGGTGGCGCAATGGCGGCTGAACCAGGGGTGTCTGCTCCGGAAGTCTCCGCTGAGGCACCGGCGGCGCTGAGACCTGTAGTCCCACTAGATAAGCTAACTTCAATTCTGGAAGAATTTCTTGCCCGGGTGGAACTGGTCCGTGGTAGGGGGGTGGCGAAGAAGCGTCCACCCCATCCTCTGAGGAGGATTTGGAGCCGGAAGGGGGCTATGTGGTCACAGGGACCCCTGTGGATCTGTCAGATGGGGAATTGGACCCTTCTGATAGCGAGGAGGAGCAGGGGGCCACTGTAGAGCGGGAAAAGGCGTTGGTGGGCTCCCTGGTGGCTGCCCTCCATGAGACGCTGCGTTTGGGCCAGGCTGGGACATTGCAGGAGGTGGCTTACACCTTTGGGTCCCTCATGCCGCCTCGGGCTCCTAAGGTTTTGCCTTATGTGCCATATTTTGATCAGTTTGTCTATAAGGAATGGCAAAGTCCTCAGAATTTGTTCGCATTACCAAAACGCTTTTCTGTGCGCTATCCTTTTGAGGATAGCTTGTTGCAAAAGTGGGTGTCCCCCGTGGTAGACCCGGCGGTGGCCCGCCTGAACAAGGCTACCACTATCCCTATGGAGGGTTCTCCATCTTTTAAAATTCCAGCCGACAGGCGGACGGAGGCGGTGTCCAAGGCTATGTTCCTGGTGGCGGGGGCGGCCATGCGGCCGGTACTGGCATCAGCAATGGTGCTGCAGTCGCTCACGGAGTGGGCGACAGTGTTGCACAAGGATTTGGGGGACCTCGTGGTTCCTTCAGAGTCAGTGCAGCTGGCTGACCAGCTGGCGCAGGGTCTCAGGTACCTACGTACGTACGTAGCTTCCATGCTGTCAAAACTGGCAGTTTTTGTGGTCATCATTAGACGGCTGCCGTGCTGGTCGGGTGACTATGCGTCGAAGAAAGGTCTCACGGACCTGCCGTTTCAGGGCGGTCGGCTGTTTGGGGCTTCCCTAGATAAGATCATTAAGGATTTCACGGGGGGGAAGAGTACCTTTCTTCCGGAACTCAAGCTGCGGGAGCAACGCCAAAAACAGGGTCCCTCTTTCTCTACCCAGAAGCGTTTTTTTAGTGCACCGGGCGCGGGTCCTCAGTCTGGCATGGCTGCCACAGGGAACCAGAAGCGTTTCTGGCAACGCAAGTCCGAGAAGGCAGAGGAGAAGCCCGCCTCCGCATGATGGGTTGCCCCCGCCTGACGCTCGGGTGGGGGGTCGGCTTCTGGGGTTCGTGGACCGCCCTCATCTTGGATCTTTGGGTGCGAGAGGTGGTATCGTCCGGGTACAAGATAGTTCTGTACCCTGCCCCCGGACAGGTTCTTCCCCTCAAATCTGGGACTCCCTCCGGGGCGTCGGCAAGCTCTGTTTGGGGCTGTCCAGGCTCTGTTCGAGCAGGGGGTGATTGTCCCGGTCCCTCCTGCGGAACGGTTCCGCGGGTTTTATTCCAACCTCTTTGTGGTTCCAAAGAAGGATGGAGTCAGGCCGGTTCTGGACCTAAAGGCGCTCAATCACTTTGTGAGGGCGCGCAAATTCAGGATGCAGTCAATCCGTTTTGTAGTGGCCGTGCTGCGCCAGGGGGATTTCCTGCCTTCTCTGTACATCAGGGACACGTACCTCCACGTTCCCATTTGTGTTCGTCATCATCGTTTCCTGCGTTTCGCTGTGGGGGACCTCCACTGCCAATTTGTGGCTCTCCCCTTCGGCCTATCCTCCGCTCCGCGAGTCTTCACCAAACTGTTGGCTCCGGTGCTGGCTCTGCTGAGGCAGAGGGGCATTGCTGTAGTGGCATATCTAGATGATCTGCTCCTGAGGGCGCAGTCGGCTCCTGGAGGACAACATCTCTATCACCCTGGCCTCCCTGCGGGACTTTGGCTGGTTCATCAACCTTCAGAAGTTGACGCTGGTCCCATCGCGCTGCCTAGAATATCTGGGCCTCATACTGGACACAGAGCAGATGAGAGTGCTCTTGCCTCCGGCCAAGTTGCTGACGCTGCAAACTGCGGTACGGGCTCTGCTGTCACGGCGGTGGTCTTCCTTACGTTTTTGCATGCAGGTGTTGGGGCTCATGGTGTTTGCCTTCGAGGCGGTACCGTACGCCCAGAGTCACACCCGGCTCCTGCAGCGGGCGATTCTGCTGCAGTGGGACAAGCCTCCGTGGTTTCTGGATTGGGTGATCAGGTTGGATCATCAGACCAGGGGGGCTCTTGCCTGGTGGCTACGGGCCCCGGCATTCAGTCTGGGCAAGTCGTTCCTTCCCCTGGAATGGTCGATTGTCACGACGGACGCCAGCCTAGCGGGCTGGGGAGGAATTCTGGGGTGGTTGTCTGCCCAGGGTCAATGGTCATCAGAGGAGTGCCGCCTTCTGATCAATGTACTGAAACTGCGGGCGATCAGGCTCTGCCTCTCCCATTGGTCGGGGAGGTTGCATGGTCGGCCAGTTTAGGTGCAGTCGGACAACGCCACGGCGGTGGCGTATGTAAACCTTCAGGGCGGAACAAAGAGCTTGGCAGCAGCTGCGGAAGCGGCCCACATTCTGAGGTGGGCAGAACTCCACGTGCCAGCAATCTCCGCCATTTACATTCCAGGTGTAGAAAATTGGCAGGCTGGATCAGGGAGAGTGGTCACTGCATCCAGAAGTGTTCCGTCAGATTTGCCAGAGGTGGGGCACGCCAGACGTGGACCTGCTAGCTTCCCGGTTCAATCGCAAGGTGCGGACCTTTGTGTGCAGAGCAAGGGATCCGTTGGCGGACACCGTGCACGCCCTTGTGGCTCCTTGGTCTCGGTACCGACTCCTTTACGCCTTCCCTCCTATCAAGCTTCTTCCGCACCTGTTGCGCAGGATAGAATTGGAGGGGATTCCGGCTATCCTGGTGGCTCCGGATTGGCCTCGGCGTCCTTGGTACGCCGACGTGGTGCAGATGGTAACGGATGTTCCCTGGGGGCTTCCGCTATGCGAAGATCTGCTGTCGCAGGGGCCCATCCTGCACCCTGCTTTACACTCGCTGGCTTTGACGGCCTGGCTATTGAGTCCCAGGTATTGAGGGATAGGGGGGTCTCTGAGTCAGTGATCCCCACCATGCTTAAGGCACGTAAGTCCATGTCACGCAAGATTTATCACCGCACCTGGAAGCATTGCTTGGTGCGAGGCAGGGGGGTGGAACCCCCGTTCCTTTTCAGTGGCTCGTGTGCTGGCCTTTCTTCAGCAAGGCCTGGATCAAAAACTGGCATTGAGTACCCTCAAGGGGCAGATTCTGCCCTAGCGAATCTTTTCCAGCGTCCGTTAGCGACGCACTCTTTGATTCGTACGCTTGTACAAGGGGGTACGTCGTGGCCCCTCAGGTGCAGTTGCTCCTGGCGCCGTGGGATCTGAACCTGGTACTTTCAGTACTGCAGAAGCCGCCATATGAAGAGATCGGAGACATTTCTTTGCAGTTGCTCTCGCAAAAGGTGGCCTACTTGGTGGCCATCACATCTGCCAGGCGTGTGTCTGAGTTGGCGGCTTTGTCTTGTAGGTCTCCCTACTTGGTCTTGCATAAGGACAAGGCGGTGCTGCACCCATCTCCTTCATTTCTACCGAAGGTGGTTTCTTCTTTTCACATTGAGGACATTGTCCTTCTTCCTTCTTTGTGTCCGCGCCCATCACATCCTAGGGAGGTTGCTTTGCACTCCTTGGATGTGGTTAGGGCTCTGCGGGTGTATTTGACAGCCACAGCCTCCTTCCGGAGATCGGACGCGCTGTTTGTGGTGGCGGATGGACCGCGCAAGGGGCTGGCGGCCTCGTCGGCCACTATCTCTCGTTGGATCAGACAGACTGTGACCCGTGCGTATGAGGTTCGGGGTCAAGAACCCCCTTTTCTGGTCACGGCTCATTCCACCAAGGCGATTAGTACTTCCTGGGCTTTCCGACACCAAGCGTCGATGTCTCAGGTGTGCAAGGCTGCCACTTGGACCTCTGTGCACACCTTTGCTAAGTTCTACAAAGTTGATGTGTCAGCATCTGCAGATGCTGCGTTTGGCTGCAAAGTTTTGCAGGCGGCGGTGTAGGCGCATCTGGCGCCTCCTGGAGAGTTTTCTGTTGGGTACAGTTGTTGTGTTTCCCACCCCTCTTTGGTTGACACTGCTTTGGGAGTCCTCACATGTCAAGATTAAGAGGCTGTGTCCGTCAATGAATGAAAGAGAAAATAGGATTTTGGACTGTAAAATCCTTTTCTCTGAGTTCATTGACGGACGCAGCACCCACCCCTCTGTGTTCTGAGTTTGTACTGCTTGTTACGAACTGAAGTGCTAGCAGGGCGGAGGGGGTTATGCAGAGTGAGTACTGCCCCCTGGGAGGGGCTAGCTTTGCTTTTTGTCTGAACGATGTTCTGCCTAATCTACTCCTGGTAAAAGGTGCATACCCCACATGTCAAGATTAAGAGACTGCGTCCATCAATGAACTCAGAGAAAAGGATTTTACGTTAAGTCAAAAAATCCTATTTTCTGTTTGACATGTAGGGCTGTATTATCTGTTCATTTAAATCTTTTTTATCACATACCTGGCTCTCTTGTTTGGTATGTACTGCTTGAACTGCAGCCGGCCAGTAAAATGTACGAGGGACTCGTCCACATATATATTTTTATCGGGGATTAAGACTTCTGCAAATTTCTGTGAAAATGAATTGATTAGGGGCCGTATTTTGTAGTTTGCCGTGGTTGAGGTGACTTCGGGGAGGGCACTGCGCATTGTAATTGAAATGCAGGAAACGCATTATTGTATCATAGCGTGTCCTGGACATGGATCTTCTTTTTGGAGGGGGGCGGTTTCCTTCTCTGACTCTGTCTCTGATCCGCTATATTCCACTGGATCGTATTCCGAACCAGAATCGAATGATGGGAGCTCCCCCCTGCTCTCATCATCCGACATAGCGTGCATCTCCTATGCCTCCTCAGGTGTGTACACTCTGACATGATGGCGGGCCTGTGCGATGTTATTTATGAGAGTACTGTTATCAGGCCTGTGACGGATGCTGACGGGCTGTGGCGGATGTTGACGGCTAACGGGCTGTGACAGATCCTGACGGGCTGTGACAGATCCTGACGGGCTGTGACAGATCCTGACGGGCTGTGACAGATCCTGACGGGCTGTGACAGATCCTGACGGGCTGTGACAGATCCTGACGGGCTGTGTGACAGCGCTGGTTATAGTTTCTCTTTATTGGGGGTGGGGGGGGCTGTGTGCTGTGTTGGTGTAAACTGACAAGACACTGTTACTCACTGATCTCCTCTCCTCACACGATCGGTGTGAGGAGAAGCAGAGATCATATAGCAACTGAAAGGGCTGTGTTTACATTTGTGACTGCCCGTGATTGGACACAGCCGGTCATGTGGTAAACAGCCAATTTCATTGGCTGTTTACCTTGATCGGGGAAGCGCTGTGTCCAAGGGACACCCGCCCCCCACCACCCGATTTGCCGACGTGCACTCCTCCGGGGGCACGCTTCATGCGCGCCTCTGCACCTGATTCTTCTGAAGTGTCCGGCTGTGTTTTGACACAGCCGATCACTTGGTAAACAGCTGGGCCACCCGCGATCGCCGGGCACGCGGTACACTGTTATCCTGAGGACGTCATATGACACCCAGTCAGGATAACTCAGCCACTTCCCGGCCATCCATCTATGCATTAAGGTGAAAAACCTCCTGTGATAAAGCAGCGCCCCAGAGCCCCCCCTTTTTATTTACCTGAGCCCGATCGTTCCAGCAACAGGGGCAAGCACACCAGCTCCCCCGCCGGTGTCTCGAGTCCTGATTGGATAGATAGATAGTTGCGCAGCCATTGGCTCACACTGCTGTCAACCAAATCCAATGACACGGGGGGCGGGGCCAAGTCCTTCTGTCTGTGTTAATGGACGCAGCAGCAGGACACTGGAGAGCGCCCACACGAGTGCCCCGAGGGAGAGTGTCTCTCCAACGGGGCACTCGAGAAGAGGAGGAACCAGGAGTGCCGCTGAAGGACCCCAGAAGAGGAGGATTGGGGCCACTCTGTGCAAAAGCCTTGCACAGAGGAGGTAAGTATAACATGTTATTAAAAAAAAAAAATCGGGATATACAAATATCTCAATGGTGATTCTAGCATAAGTAAAAAACGATTCAGTCTCAAGTCGCTTAAAGTGATAAACCTCAGACATGCAATATTAATAAATCCTATCCCTCTATAGTGTGTGCTTGTCTCAATTAAGAGCACTGTCATTTTTGTCTGCTGCTTCTTTCCTCTATCAGCAGGAATCACTTCTGACAATTTTTCCTGACACCAAGGAAAAAAAGGTGACAGGTGAGGAAGCGCCAGCCTCTGCTCTGTTTCCTGTGTGCTGTGTGAAGGGGAGTGTGTCCCTTCCCTCCAATAAGCTCTCTTCACTGAGCTTTGCAACTTGTAATTTCAACACTCCACCCCTTTTTGACAGCTCAGACAAGCTTTATAAATTCTGGACTTTGAACGTACAGTGTATCTGAAAAGTATTCACAGCGCTTCACTTTTTCCACATTTTGTTATGTTACAGCCTTTTTCCAAAATGGATTAAATTCATAGTTTTCCTCAAAATTCTACAAACAATGCCCCATAATGACAGTGTGAAAGAAGTTTGCTTGAAATCTTTGCAAATTTATCTAAAAAAAAAAAAAAAAAATCACATGTACATATAGTAAGTATTCATAGCCTTTGCCATGACACTCAAAATTGAGCTCAGGTGCATTCTGTTTCCACTGATTATCCTTGAAATGTTTCTACAACTTGATTGGAGACCACCTGTGGTAAATTCAGTTGATTGGACGTGATTTGGAAAGGCACCCACCTGTCTATATAAGGTCCCACAGTTAACAGTGCATGTCAGAGCACAAACAAAGCCATTAAGTACAAGGAATTGTCTGTAGGCCTCCCGAGACAGGATTGTAACAAGGCACAGATCTGGGGAAGGGTACAGAAACCTTTCTGCTGCATTGAAGGTCCCAATGAGCACCAGTGGCCTCCATCATCCGTAAATGGAAGAAGGTTGAAACCACCAGGACTATTCCTAGAGGGCATGCGTTTGGGGGAGAAGGGCCTTAGTCAGGGAGGTGACCAAGAACCCCATGATCACTTTGACAGAGCATGCTTGATATTAAATGAATAAGAATCATTTAATGAATACATTAAAAATGTATGTTATAAAATAAATTATAAACCCAACATGACTCCAATAAAAAACATCACCGAAAATGCTGCCGATTAAAACCTTCACCACAAAATGAAGTGTTTCTACACATTGGGGATATTTCTCTGGCATTGGGATTCAAAATGTCACAATAATGTTACGAGATGGTCCTTTTTTTTTTTTTTTTTTTTTTTTTTTTTTTTTTTTGTGCATGTGTTTTTTAAATCTTATTAGTTTAATGCCCAGGCATTATCTCTATGAAGCGCCCGCTAATGTAATGATCTGTTTTGAAATATAAACTATGCATGCTATTGTGGATCAGTTTTTATATGCTGGCTTTTCATATGCTTACAAATTAAATGTTCTATATTTCTTTTTCTATGGTGTGTTTCTTAAATTATTCTTATTAATGTAGTGTCTAGGCAGTATCCTCTTTATGAAGCACCCACTAATGTTATCGATTTTGGAATAATATAAACTATGCATTCTATTGTGGGTCACTTTTTATGTGCCTGGTTTTTCATATACCTATATCTTCTGTGATGTGTTCCATTGCACGGAGTCATGTTGGGGTTTTCACTTTTGCATTTTTAATACCCCTGTGCTGGTTAATCATGTGACCTTTGTATATATTATTTAAAGGGATTGTAAAGTCAGAAGGTTTTTTTTTCTTACTGCACTCTATGCATTAAGATAAAAAGCCGTCTGTGTGCAGCAGCCACCCTCATACTTACCTGAGGTCCCTCTAGCTCCAGTGATGTAGGAATCTCAGCTGTCCGGGACTCCCCTCATTGTCTGAAACAGCTGCACGACACCATTGACTCCCGCTGCTGTCAAAGTCAATCAGCCAATGAGAATAGAAAGGGGGCGGGCCACAGCTCCGTGTCTGGTTACACGAAGCTGTGACTCAGCTTTGGTGCCCCCATAGCAAGCTGTTTGGTGTGGGGGCACTCAACAGGAGGGAGGGGCCATGAGCGGCAAAATGGGACCCGAGAAGAGGAGGATAAGGGGCTGCTCTGTGCAAAACCACTGCACAGAGCAGGTAAATATAAGGCCCCTTTCACACACACACGGACCATTGATGGATGAAAAACGGACATCAATGCATCTCTATGGAAAAACGGATGACAACTGATGATCATGTATTTGCATCCGTTTTCATCCGCTTCCATCAGCATCTGTTTTTTTGAACGGATGAAAGTCCTATTTTTCATCCGTCAAAAAAACGGATCGGATGAAAAACGGATGTAAACTGACGAACGGTTAGTTTTTCATCCGTTTTTGCATTGGTAGTGAATGTAAAAAAAAACTGATGACCACAGATGAAAAAACGGATGAAAAAAAACGGATGAACGGTCCGTGTGTGTGAAAGGACCCTAACATGTTTTATTTTTAATTAAAAAAAAAAAAGGGCTTTACAATCACTTTAAGTGTTACTTATTCTGTTTTTTTATTAACCATCACGAAGGACTAACTTCCGAAACACGTAGGATGTTTTTACAGCATTGTACATGTCTCTTTTTTTTTTTTTAATATATATATATATATATATATATATAATATATTATATATAATATAATTTTTTTTTTTTTTTCTCCAAGAAAGGAATACTATTTTTTGGATGTCATCCTGAGTTCTGACCATCCCTTTCCTGAATCCTCCCCTTGGCAGAACTTCATATTCTGATCCTGTCAACGTTCACATGCCACGCATGGAAAGTTGGCAGGTGAGATTTCTCAGTAATCTGGTTCTGGCGGAATGTGCGCTCCATCTGGATGTCTTTCAAGCCCTTTGCAATCTATGCATTAAGATAAAAAGCCTTGTCTATGCAGCAGCCCCCTTAATACTGGCCTAAGCCCCCTCTCTATCCAGCAATGTTGCACAAGTGTCTCGCCTGCCCGGGACACCCCTCCTCTTTGCCTGAGACAGCAGTGTGGCGCTGTTGGCTCCCACTGCTGTGAATCAAAGTCAGTCAATCAGGAGAGAAAGGGTGTTGGGCTGAGGCTCCATGTCTGAATAGACCCATGGAGCTGTGACTCGGCTCGGGTGCCCCCATAGCAAGCTGCTTGGTGTGGGGGCACTCAACAGGAGAGAGGGGCCAGGAGCTCCTCGGGTAAGGGGCCTGAAAAGAGGAGGAACCGGGCTGCTCTGTGCAAAACCACTACACAGAGCAGGTAAATATGACGGCAAAAAAAAAGAGACTTTACAATCCCTTTAAAGAAGCCGGTGTCCATGTACTACAGAAAATTACTAGCAAGTCAAATACAATTTCCAAATTCACGAAGACCTTTTGCACTTCATATAATGAATACAAAAAAAGCAGTTTTAGTTAAAACACCGTTTTGTTTATTTATTTGCAGGATCCTAAACACGACATTGTTTGAGAGCTGGGAGCTGATTGGTCCATACCCGTCGTGGTGGCTGTTTAATGGCATCCTTTTAATACTTCAAGTTCTCCACATGATCTGGTCTGGGCTCATTATTCGCATAGCATACAGATCGCTGACAAAGGGAAAGGTGCGTCTACTAGCTTATTTTGTTGTTTTTTTGTGCAATGTGGGGCAAAGTTACATTTTTTTTTTATTTTTTTTTATCTCTCCTCTTGGCTCCATCCGTTTTGGTGTTTGAGGATCTTATCACCTTACAATTCCAGATCTAATGATACTATTGCTTTATTTTACCTGTACTCTGCCCTGACAAGGTGACCTTGTGGGGAGAGGGGTCTTTTGATGTCTGCACTCCCTGCCTTACTCTTTCTCTACCTCCTTTTTCTCTGTGTCAGGTTGGAACTGGAAAGTGTCACCCTTTGCCTGTAAGTTTTCTCTGTGCTGCTGCCAGCTTCTTTATACCTCTTTCCTGCCTGCTGTTCCTGTACCCCCCTGCATGTTCACTTCTTTCATACACTACCAGATCCATGAAGCTAAATCGCATGTCCAAATAATACATCTCATGATAAATCTGGGCCTTGGATATCTACTCATCAGCGCTAACACGTTTAAATGGACATTACCAAGAACACTTCAGAAAACCTCTTTTTTTCTTTTTTTTTTCCTTACACAGGTCTTCCTGAATATAAAGTGTACCCACTGTAATGGCTGTTGGCTTGATAATGCAGATTATTATATACTGTATAGCAGAATACAGCTAAGCTGCAGAAATTCTCTCGTATTCAGACAAGGGGGCAAATAGTGTTTTTTTGTTTTTAAACTCTTTATTCTAGTCAACCAAATAACACGATATACATTACAACACTGAAAGACATCACAATGGTCTTAAGTTTAAAAAAATGTTCCTCAGGCTTAGCTCTGAGGAAGGGAGCTTGTCTCCCAAAACGTGTCAGCTTTCCAACCGCAGAGGTTGCCACCCCTGACACTGGAGTTGTGCATGACATGCGTTTTTAAATTCTCATGTTTGTGAGTATGTCTTTGGCGTTTTAATTTCATTGGCGTGGAAGGTAATGCACTAGGAGTTTGAGCTCTCCTCCTTTTTCTTTGTAGTAAAACGAATAGCTACATCTATTTTGTTTGTTTTTTGGCATCATGCCTCACTGTACACAGCTTTCTTAAATTGTGACTAAAGGCAAACTTTTTTTATTTTTGACAGAGTGCAGAGTGATAGCCTGGCAATTGGCAGCAGTGTTGTCAGCCTGCTGTGTGTGCTCCATCAGTTGGCCATTGGGCTGTATTTCAGGTCCATCAGAAAGGCAGCCCAGTGGCCAACTGAAAGGGTGCAGGCTGAGTGGGCTGATTATGGGAAACAATGACTAAGGTGTCGATTTACAGGTGTGCTCAAAAGTTTTGCTGAAATCGTGAAATTTTGGCATTGATATTGAAAATATGACCATGCCAAAAAAACTGTCTTTTATTTAACCACTTGCTGATCGCAATTCGTATATATAAGTTGTGGTTTGTGAATGGTTTACTGGGATTATGGCTGAAGCTATCAGCCATAACCCCGGTATTTTGTTCTTTTTAGCCAGCGACTGGCTTTCTCGTGAAAGTGGTCTGAGCGGCTCATTGGGACGCTTGTCCCCCCGCACCGCTCGCCGGTGTTTCTTGACCTTGCCGTTTTCACCGGCGCGCCTGAGGAATGGCCAGCTGGTCACAGAGGTGAACAAAGACTGGATCGCCTTCAATCGCCCCTCTGTCCTTGGAGGACCAGAGCGATGTCATGACGTCACTTCCAGTCCGGGGTAGAAGTAAACACATTTATTTTATTTTTTTTAAGTAAACGGTCAGTTTTTTTTTTTTCTTTCTTGATCTTTTGCTTTTATAGGTAAAGAGATTTTGTTTGTGTTTTTTTTTTTACCCCAGATCGATAAAGAGGACCTGTCATCCTTATTTCTATTACAAGGGATGCTTACATTCCTTGTGATTAGTAATAAAAGTGATAAAAAAAATATAAAGGGACAGTGTAAAAAACAATTAAAGTGCCCCCATCCCCAGGTTAGCACACAGGAATCTTTTTTTTTTTTTTTTTTTTTTTTTTTTTTT
>BLSH010025707.1:1350056-1363546 GCA_018402905.1 Glandirana rugosa
ATTTTTTTTTTTTTTTTTTTTTTTTTTTTGTCTTCCGACACTTTACACTGACTGCATATTGCTTTCAGTGTGATACCTTTAGGATTGTACTTGGACTCTGTGTGCAGCCAGCCTGTTTATGATTGCTACAAGCACTCGATCCTGTGCTAGGTGCTCACCTTGGCACAAAGTGTAACGAGTGTAGTTAGTTGCAGGGTGCTATACAAGTCCAGGGTTGTGGTCCATCTCTATGGTTCCCAGATCCTGAATACCCCCTTGTGGGTTTTCCCACTGTGACAGGCGAAGGCTGGACCTTAATGGTCCCGTCAGCTTTGATAACGTTTCTTTCCTGGTGGCCATTACGTTCGCTAGACATGTTTCTGAGCTGGCAGTCCTTTCTTGAAAGAACTTTTCTTTGTATTGCCTGTCGCCTGTTTTTAGATTTTCTAACCTTTTTTTTTTTTTGGGCCAGTTGGCAGTTATATTTGCTATGTTGTTGTCCACCTCTCAGTTTATTGTTCTATTATGTCCCATGATCTATAAATACAAGCCATACTGTACTGTTAAAATGATGGGAACTTTAACGTGCCTGTAAATGCCTTATCTTGAAGTATAGGACTCGGGCCCCTCCCCTCTGACTTCTGTGGTCACTCCTTATTGCTTGCATAAAAACTGGAGTCTTACAGAATCTTTGAATACAAGCCATGTGTTCTGTACTTTTCTCAAAGATGAGGAATTTATAGGCAAGTCAAAGTTCCCAATTTCTGTAACATCTTAACCCTTTTGTTGCCAGGGCCATTTTTTTCCCGCATGCTAAAATGCACCTTTTAGGCTTTGAAGATTGGTTAAAATTCCCACACGTTCTATATTTTCTGAAAGCAGAGTTGGTCTTTAATGTGTTATTCACCTGTCTATAGTCTCTAAGTCAAAACTAGAAAAAAAGTGCAGCGCAAAATAGCCAAATAATAATAATAATCAAACTTAATAATCACGTAATCAAAATTCAAAAGTCCAGTGAGGAGAACCACAAAGCCCAGACGGTAACAACGTAGACCATACACGTGTGGAAACGGAGATCCCAACCACAGGAAGTGTGTGACAATCCCTCCACCAAGATGCCTGCTCGCTCAGGCCATGGCTTAGTCCATGGACCCCTGAACTAACAGGAAGTCAGCAGTGTGCCCTTAGGGGTAAAGTATGGTCAGTAAAGCAGATGCCGATCTCCCAACAGTCCCCCAAATGTGCAGTTAAAAGAGAATCTTAAGTGCTCTCTGTATGAATGCTTCAAATTTTATTAACCTATAAAATAGAGCTACTCACATAAAAACGATCAAAAATGGCTCAGCTTACAACGGAGGAAGCTGTGTAATCACCGTCCAACAAGGATGGCAGCGGGTGACGTAGTCCGAAACGTCTCCAATGGCCCCCCCCCCCCCCCCCCCCCCCCGGTACACGTTGCGTCACATCCGACTTCGTCAGCGGGGGCATCATTTTTTTTGATCTATAGTCAATACAACACTATCCTCTTCACAATTCTGCTGTCTGAGAGTGGATATGTTGCGCCTCTGTGGATATAGTGGGGGAGTGAGCATAGCCACCGTATGACAGAAGATGTAACTGGTCAGATCACCAAGTGAAAATACAGCCAGCCATCAGAATTAAGGACTTGAAAGCTGCGATACATTACATTTTTGTTCTGTTTAGATATACTTTGGTTTTTCTTTTCTTTTTTAACTACTTAAAGGTCACGTACTTTTACTGCTGCAAGTTGGCAGCGTAGCGCGAATTGGGGTCGATAAACGGCGATACACGCAGCTAGGGGGCGAGCGTGCGCTGCCGCTCTCTCGTGCCCGCCGCACGCTCCCTGAGCGGGGCCGCGCAGACTCTGTCCGCCGGTGACCCACAGTCGTCTGTAAGAGAAAAAAAGCGGGGAACGGCCGATGTAAGCACGGCGGTTTCCTGCTCTGTCAGGCGGCATGACAGAGATCTATTGATCCCTGTACTCTGGATCAGTTAAAACTCTTATGCCCCTGGCAGCCCAGCCCCACACAATTCGAACATGCCTAGGGAACACAGTTAACCTCTTCATTGCCCCCTGCAGATTAACCTCTTCCCTGCCAATGACATTTACACAGTAATCAGTGGCGATTTAAATTTCTGATCGGTGTATAAATGTCATTGGTCCCAAAAAAGTGTCAAAAATGTCTGACATGTCTGCCACAATATGGCAGTCCTGATAAAAATCGCAGATCGCCGCCATTACCAGTAAGAAAAAAAAATTGTAAAAACTCCATAAATTAACTTTCATGGTTTGTAAACGTGGCAACTTTTGCGCAAACCAAATGCTGATTGCGTTTTTTTTTTTTGTTTTGTTTTGTTTTTTTTACAAATGTGTAGAAGTGTGTGTGTGTGTGTATGTATGTATGTATGTATAGATATATAAAACTGATGAATACACTTTTTTATATATATCTTTTTTTAGACATTTATTATAGCAAAAAGTAAAAAATATATATATATATTTTTTTTTTTCAAAATTGTCGCTTTTTTGTTTATAGCGGCGATCAGAAATGACGCAGAGGCGATCAAATACCACCAAAAGAAAGCTCCATTTGTGGGAAAAAAAGGACGTCAATCTTGTTTGGGTACAACATCGCACAACCACGTAATTGTCAGTTAAAGCGACAGTGCCGAATCGCAAAAAGTGCTCTGGTCCTAAACTGGGAAATTCTTCTGGGGCTGAAGTGGTTAAAATCATACCTAGGTGGATGCAGCATCGGTCTGGTGCTGCTTCTGTCCCCTGCCAGCTCTAAGACTGAGAACCGAGCAATCCAAGACCGCTGATCACTTGGTTCTCAGAGCTCTGAGCAGAGAGCTGGTGACAGTTGCTGAGAGGCTGAGCCAGGTATCAGTCCAGGGTTGTGTGGGGATCCCGACTTTGTCGCGATCTTGTCTCAGCCTGGACTGGCTCTGTGATCGTCAGCCAGCTGCTAAAAATGGCTCACAGGAGTGTAGAATGAACTGCTTTCCTATGATCCATGGAAGTGCAGCCAAAAGAGCTTTAGGAAAACTGTATATAGTAGAACATGCCAGACGTACTGAAAATAGACTTGGGGGTTTACATACATTTTTGAAGGGCTTGGATGAATTGCAGTTCAGGGAAAATCTTGCTTCACATTCTGATTCTTTCACTTAGTTCTCAGCATGGGGCTTTTAGTGCTGAAAACATACCAACGTTGTCCGTAATCTGACCTTGTACATTGTCTACAGCTGTTTGTATTGGCACCCATCCACATTGTGGATGTCATCAGTTCATATTACTCCAGTATGCCATGTTGTTGTGGTCTGGTGGTGTGTTCTAGCGAATGCAAACCTAACACAAGCCACTACATAGCTCAGTTTGGAGACGTCAGACAACTGTAGTGTTCCCAAACCTGAATATCGGTGTAAGGCCTCCTTCACATGGGTTTATTTAAGCCTACACCCGTGTAAGGGGTGCCTTTTGCCTGCACAGGTGATCCTATGCATGCTCATGCAAGCAACCCTATTCATGTAATTTGGGACATAGCAGCTGCACAGACACAGCCACTGCTCCCAGTTTGACATCTGTGTGGATGCCTGCACGCAGACCGTGTGAGTTCGGAGACCCACACAGATGTCAAATTGGGAGCCGTTGTTCTGTCGCTGCATCTGTTGTGTCCCAAAAGACAGGAATGGTACTGCCTGCACACAGATACACCCGTGCATGCCATCCAAGCAAAGCACAGCCCTCACACGAGTGCGCTCTTAAAGTGGATCTTCACTCCATCTGAGCACCACAAACCAAAAACACTATTCATTTTTAAAATTCAAAGCAGACTCCCCTATCCATCCTGTCTCCATGCTTTTTTTGTTAAGCCCCTAGCATTTGTGGCCATCTTGATTAAGGGCAAATGATTCATGTAGCATTTACTTGCTGGCTGGAATCCATCAGCCCTTAGCTCAAGCATGCATGCTGGAGAGTGTGCTAAGCTGAGAAAACCCCTCCTCCTCCCTTCCCCCTTCTAAAGACTCCTGGGATGTATGACACCATTTGCCTAGGAAAGAAACCAGGAAGTAACTGAAGAAAACAAGTAAATATGATATATTTTTCTATCTATTTACTAACGCTAGTAGAATAAGTATTAAAAAATAATCAATGTTCATTGGGGGAGTGAAGTTCCATTTTACGCCCATGTAAATGAGAGCCCCAAGTGTGAACTTCATTACCACTGTTGGTAGTGGGTACCAGGCCACGGTTCATAGGACCCTGTAGTCTCCACTGTGGAGAACGTTCTTTGGTTCATTACAAGAAAAAATGCTATTACTTAAATTGTTTTATTTAAAAAACTGAACAAATGCCAGTACCAACCAATCAGGATCTATCTTTAAACATCAGCCAGGAATTTGGTTTCTACAGAAGACTGCTCGACGTTTGTAAATTGGTTTAGCTGTCTGTAGATGTTAAGTCTTTAAAGTTCTGTACACGTAGTCCGAGGTGAGCCTTGTTTACTTTTGTACCTCATTCTCGTGCATCCTGTAATTCTTGCTGGTGGAGTTTTTTATGTATTCTTTCTATTTTTTGCATGACTCCACAAGATAGTCATGTTATGTATCGGAAATGTGGATGTTGTGTAGTGCTGGTTCGTGTAGTCACATGAGCCTTACTAATCTCAAAACCATCTATGCTATTCAGCCCTCCCTGTAAACGTTTTAGATCTTTCTGATTGCCCTTTGTTCCCATTTTTCTGTAGATACTTAGCAGGAGATGCTTTTAGTACACGTTTTGGGCAGTAGTGGTTAAATAAAGGCTGATCTGAATATACTGGACTTTTAAGTGACATTTTTTGTCCTAGTCTGAGTTGTTCATAGAAGCCAAGGAGATGGAGTCTCTTAGTGTTGATTTTTTATTTTTTAATAGTTTTCCTGTATATAAAGTTTTTTTTTTTTATTATTCTTATACAGGATTTATATAACCCCAACAGTTTATGCAGTACTTTACAATATGAAAGGGAGAAAGTACAGTTACAATACAGTAAACCAAAATACAAGATTAAGAGGGCCCTGCTCGTAAGAGCTTACAATCTAATAGGGTGGGGCAAGTGGGTTGTAAATGTGGGGGATGAGCTGATGGAAGTGATAAAAGATTAGTTTGACGCGTGATAGGCTGCCCTGAAGGGATGAGTTTTCAGGGATCGTCTAAAGGCAGCCAGAGTAAGAGCCTGGCAGACTGAGGTTGGGAGATGCTCAGGTGAAGTCCTGGAGACAAGCATGGGATGAGTAGACAAGGAGGCTTGAGAGCAGGAGGTCTTGAGAAGACAGGAGAGGATGTTTGGGTGATATTTGGAGACAAGATTGGTGATGTAGCTCGGGACAGAGTTGTGAATGGCTTTGTATGTTGTTAGTATTTTTAATTTAATTCGCTGAGCGATGTGAAGCCAGTGTAGGGATTGGCGGAGAGGGGTGGCAGACACTGAGCGGTTGTTAAGGTAGATGACTCTGGCAGCAGCATTCATGATAGACTGAAGAGGGGATAACCTATGGAAAGGGAGTTGCAATAGTCGATGCGAGAGATAAGGGAGTGAATGAGTAGCTTGATGATTTCATTCATTTAAAAAGGGATTAATTTTAGAGATGTTTCAGAGGTGAAGTCTACAAGCTTTTGACAACAATTGGATTTGGGGCGGAAAGGAGACAGATCAGAGTCTAGAATTACACCTAGTACCCTGGCGTGAGAGGAGGGATTAATGGTTACACTATTGACCTTAATGAAAAGGACACAGGATTTTGTGTTCCCAACTACTTGGATTATGCTACCTTTCAGGTGAATAGACACTGGGCAAAAAGGGAGAAAACTCAGCCCAGGAAAGACCTTTCCTAGCGCAGCAAAAGCCTTGTACTGTACACTTTGGTCGAGCCGCTGTACTAACCATGCAAGGTTAAGTCCAGTGATCTTCCCCGCTGAGTTATTTTGTTCTGACAGGGGGGCATGACACACCCCCCCCCACAAGAACACTCCGATCAGCACTCTCTGCCATTGGCTGAGTGCGCTGATCGGAAGTCGGCCGGATGCTGATTTTCCAGCATGCATGTCTGACATGCACACAGGCAGAATAGTCAGCTGTTTTTTTTTTTGTTTTTGTTTTTTCTAACCGGCAAATGCCTCTCGTCATTCTGCCTGTGTGTACGGGGCTTAAGCCTCCATTTTTTAGTGTTCTTTGATCCTTTTTTCTTTTTTTTTTTCCCCTAAGGTTTCTTGAATTCCACCTTAATCAGAGCATTGTGTTGCCATGTTTTTGTCCTTACCTCAAGTATCCTAAGAGGAAGGCTCTTCACTCTTTGGGTATTATTCGAGTTTGTCTGAATTCCACAGCCTGCTTTCAACAGTTTGATTCCCTGTTTGTTCTGCCTGAGAGACCTTGCAAGGGTCGGGCCACTTCTTGATCCACTATTTTTGGCAGATTCGTTGGTTAATTTCTTAGGCCTGTAGTCTCAAGGGCATGATTCCTCCTTACCCGGTCCATTCCACCCGGAGTGTCAGTGTGTCCTGGGCTATCCAGCATTAAGCTTCTGCGATGAGGCCATACTAAATCTACAGCGCCCCTCCAGACCTACACTAGTTGCTGCCAAAAAGCTTGCTTCTGATCACTACTGAAAGCTACAGTTGAATAAAAGCTGTACTTCAGAGACTTCTCTTACAAGAATTTATTTAGCCATCAACAAAATATTTAGGTGCATCCATTAGGTCCCCACCTAAATTGGTTTGATCTGTTCAGCATGGACCGGCTGAATTTTGATTTATGCATTGGCGCTTGTGTACAAAAATCCTGTTGGAAATGTTTCTCCCGTTCTATGCTGCTGGCTATAGCCGGCAGTGCTGATCAGTGTTTTCTGACTGTGGGGAAGTCTCCCTGCTGTCAGAAAACAAAAGCGCAGCAGAAGGGATTCACTTGATGCGGATGGGGCAATCGAGTCATTTTCTTTCATTCAGTTCACTGGTTGAACAAAAGAAAATGACTCCTAGTTACCTAGTTAATCTGGTTGAAAAAAATAGACAAGTCCATTCAGTCCAACCAACCCAACACACACAAATTGAAGACCTCCATATACACATTCCAATACCCACAGTTAATCGAGCGGAAGAAGAAAAAATCCCCAGTAAAGCATGATCCAATTTTCCCCAGCGTGGAAAAAAAAAAGTTCCTTCCTGATCTCCCAAGAGGCGTTTGGAAATTCCCTGGGTCAACTTTATGTATAAATGTTAGTATCCAGTTATATTATGTACATAATATAAGTAAAGAATCCAGGCCTTTCTTAAAGCAATCTACTGAGCAGACAAGGACTAGGTCTTGAGGGAGTCTATTACACATTTTCACACCTCTTGCTATGAAGAAACCTTTCCATATTTGGAGATTAAATCTTTTTTTCCTCCACATGTAAAGAGTGCCCCCTTGTCCTCTGTGATGACCTTAAAGTGGTTAACTCAACACCAAGGTCACTATACAGACCACTTATGTATTTTTACAGGTTGATCATATCCCCCCTCCATCTCTTCTCAAGAGAGAATAAATTCAGTTCCTCCAATCTGTCCTCATAGCTGAGCTCATCCATGCCTCTTATCAGTTTGGTTGCCCTCCTCTGCACTTTCTCCAGTTCCCCGATTTATCCTATGTGCATTGGTGCCAAAAACTGAACTGCATATTCCAGATGAGGTATTACTAATGATTTGTACAGGGACAAAATGATATCTGTCTCCGGAGTCCATACCTCTCTTAATACAAAGGATTTTGCTTGCTTTGAAAACTGCAGCTTGGCATTGCATGCCATTATTAAGCTTATGATCTACCAAAACCCCCAGATCCTTCTCCGCTATGGATTCCCTCAGTTGTACTCCCCCCTAGTATGTATGATGCATGCATATTCTTGGCCCCCAAGTGTATAACTTTACATTTATCAACATTAAACCTCAGCTGCCACAGTTGTCCGATTAGACAGTGCATTGAGGTCTGCTTGTAAGTTGGAGACATCCTGTAAGGACGTTATTCTACTGCATAGCTTGGTGTCATCTGCAAACACTGAAATTGTACTTTTAATCCCAGACCCTATATCATTTATAAATATATTGAAAAGTAAGGGCCCCAACACTGAACCTTGGGGTACACCACTGATAAACTTAGACCATTCAGAGTAAGAATCATTAACCACTACTCTCTGTTTTAGGTGGAAGCTCTTGCAGATGGCATTGTAGTGTGGTTCCCCCTGTTCTGTGTTTGGCTTCGGGCGTGTTGGACTTGTTGCGGTGTTGCCCACCCCTCATGCTTACTATTTTGGGACATCCCAAGTAGTCATGAATATGAAGTCTGGTTTGCCTGTAAAATCTTTTTCTTGGCATGCATCACAGAATACATAAATCCCTCTGTTCTTGTCTGTTTCTCATTGCTTGCTACAAAAAAGGTATTTGGGGCTGATAAGGGTAGCTGCAACATTGGGAGAGTAGCTGCACAATTAAGTTAATGGAGGAGATAATGGGTATCTATTGTGCTCATAATCCCTAAGGGGCTACAATTCTGTGGGTTTCAGTAGTTTCTCAGTTTAGAAACACCCTCTGGTTCTTTCTTTTTATAACAGCTGTCTCCAAACTGCGTCCCGAGGGTCAGATGCATCCCTTTGCTTGCTTTTTAAAAAAATAAAAATCGCAATTGGCGTTTGATTGGTTTGCGCAAAAATTGCCGCGTTTACGGATGATGATAATTAATTTCTGGGGTTTTTATATATTATTATTATTTATTTATTTTTACTAGTAATGGCGAAGATCTGTGTTTACATACACGGACCTCCGTTCTTTCACTGCGGGCCATCGCGGGTAGCCAGCAGCGATCGAGTCCGCCCTACCTGGTCATCCCCAACAACCCCCGCTCTCCCGGACACAGTGCTAGTCATCGCAACCGCCGTTCGGTGGTTTGCGATAACGAGCCACTTTGCCGGCGTCACGCTGCGGTGGGCAGTCGGCAAGTGGTTAAATTCTTTGTGTATAATCTGAGCATGGGTTTAATTTAAACTGGACTTGTAAGAAGCTGCAGAGGAACATATATAGACTGAGGGATCACCCATTCTATGATGGTATGGTTGAAGATTCTGCATTTCTAGGTTTCCTTTATTTTGTTAATTAGCTTGTGTAACTTTACCAAATTACTCATGCTGAAATTTCTGAGAAGTTTGTGCTGCTTCTGGTAACAAAGCCATAGACATGAGCAGACATTGAACAAAAAAGCTAAGAATATACTTTTGTACTCTGATGCGTTTTGTCACAGTTATGCCTAGATAGAATACATTTATTCATTCTTCATTTAACATCTTATTCAACCATGCTAGCTACTATGAGCATAACGTCCCGTATTCTTTGTACAGTCAGAGGTTTAGCAAAGCGTTTCTCTACTCGTGTAACTGTATTTCGGAAAGGAAGCTTGTACAAATATGATTCATTATAGTGGTAAACCTTGGTCACAAAGCTCTCACCCCAAGCTTGCTTTGTCAGATGGGCAATTGGTGCTCCCTGAAAGTGTCACCTGGTTGTGTTCTGTGTCATATGTCCGAACGTTGGTCATTAGCCCTATAACAGCTCAGAGGAATTCAGGTCTGGCATCCTGACGCACCTGTTCCTGTGTACAACAGACTTTCATCCAACATGTAAGTTGGAGCAGAAGATTTTATGCGAAAGGCATTTAAAGCCAAACTAAAGTGAAAAAAATTGCAAGTAGGCAGGTTCTTAATTGGGAAAGGGACATGCTATAGAATGCCATACTTACATGCCAGTTTGCAATTTTATTTACCATTTGCATTGTTTCGCATGCACAGCGCAGTGTACATTCTTGTATCTGGAATGATTTAACTTCTGTGCACCTCCTTGTATATTCCCAGTGCCTGAATGAATGAATGCACTTCTATGCGCGCTAGTTTCTTGTAGTAGTTTCTAGTATTCCTCGCCAGCCAATTAAGAGGGCTGAAGACCCAGCATCTGGAAGAAGCCATGGCTAAGATGTTGGCTCTGGTGAAAGAAGTGATTTTCTGACTTTAGTTCTGAATTATTGTCATCTTCTGCAGCAATCCTGCTGGGTGGTGGACCAGCACTTAGTCAGTTAGCTTCTGCTGCATGAAGTTGTGTTGGTGAGGACCATCCCGAGGGGAATGAATTGAGAGATGACCTGATCACTTTGCTGCTGCTCTTTTGCTGCCCAGTTATATGCAGGAGGCAGAGAATGACCAGGTTTTATTGCTTAACTGCAGTAGACAAGACAGGAGACCAACTTTAGTGGGCTGTCTGTCACTGGAACAGTTAGATCTTTTAGGCTTCCAAAAAAAAAAAAAAAAAATCTGATGTATATCACTATTTTTACTGTGTATTAAGCTATTGCCAGGAATTTTGGTTTTATATCCCGTTCTTTAAACACTGGACGATTATAACACCATGACACTTTTAAACTATTTAATCATTTATATAATTGTCAGCATAAAACCTATTAAACTATTAACCCTTTCACATGAATTGCCTGTATTTACCTGCCTAACTTTGCTTGTGATATTGGAGTGATAAAATACTGATTGTCAGTGTGGTGTTTTTTTTTTTTTCTTGTTCCATTGTTTGCTGTGATTGGCTGAATGATACCCACAGCTTTGTGGTGACATAACGTTGTGTTTCTAGTGTACAGCACCAGGTATATGGTATGCAGGTAAGAACATGTGAACATGTGATCCAGCCTTTCAGTCAAAGAATAACCTAATCTATTGGTGGTCAACTTTCTTAATATGGGGGAGCCTTAAGGGCGCGCATAAAACTAAGTAAATATTTAGTCTCAGAGACAGCAGGAACACAACAGGATATAGTCGAAGATCATGGGCGTGTCGGGCAGAGACTGCAGACAGGACCAAAGCGATTTTCCGAGACACTGACATGATACAGGAGATGGCTAGAGACTATGGGCATGATGCAAGACATGGTCAGGGACTGCTGACTTGCTGCAGGAGACTGTCAGACTGCGAACCTGATATAGGAGTTGTCGGAGATGGGCAACAATCATAGACTAGAGAGCAACTATACAAGGCTGCTAGAGATAACTACTATAGCAGAGAAATAGGGAAAGACCAATTCGTGCAGGGACCCACAAAAAGCACCAAAAGTCTGCATGTGGCCCCCCCGGGCCGCAGGTTGGGCACCAGGGACTTAATCTGGCTGGAAGTTCAGCACATGAATAGAGGGTGTGCATTGCAGAGTTTTTAGCAGTGGTTATGCATACAGTATTTTCATCGTTGCTCACCTGCATCAACCATCATACTCATTGTCGTAATGTGCTTGATAATTGGCATGTAAATGGGCTTCATTTAGGTACAAGCTTTTGAAGAGCCCCGAAGCCCTGGCTGTGCTCAGTGCAGCCCAACAAAGTCCATACTGGACTCCATCCTTTGACTAGAGAATCTGTCAGACCTACTGTCTGTATAGTACCCCACAGAGTAAACTGGTACTTGTTTGCTGATAAGGCTGTGAGAGAGAAGAAATTCACACACAGCAGCTTTGCCCACCCCTCCCCTCTGCTGCCCATTCGGAAAAGCCTTTGTATTTTCTGAATGTGTTCACATAATACAGGGTTTCTGTGAATGGGGAGGAGGCGGGGCATAATAGCTGCAGCGACTCTTCTGTTCAAGATGCAGAGCTCAGAAAGATCAGAGTGCCCCCACAGCAAGCAGCTTGCTATGGGATCACCCAAGCGGAGTCACAGCTCTATGTCCGTTCAGACACAGAGCTGCGGCCTGGTCCTGCCCCTTCTCTCTCCTGATTGGCTAACTAAATTTGACAGCAGCAGGAGCCAATGGCGTGCTGCTGTGTCTCAGCCAATCAGGAGGGAGATTCTCAGATGGCTGAGACACTCGTGGACATCGCTGGAGAGAGATGGGTCTCAGGTAAGTATTAGGGGGGTACTGGGGAAACTGCTGCACACAGAATGCTTTTTATCTTAATGCATAGAATGCATTAAGATAAACTTTCTGACTTTACAACCACTTTAAAGTGCATGTAAACCCTCAAATATACCCAGTGAAGTGAACAGCCTCAGATAATGCACAGAAATTAAACAAATCTCTCTACATAAGTTTTACATGTATATCTGCAGTCTTCAGCTTTCTACACTGTTTAGAAAGTGAGCATTGTGTTGTGAAATTTTTCTTCCTGTTTCACCACTGGGTGTGGAGTATTACACTGTGTGACAGCTTATTGGAGGAAATGCACCCCCTCCACATGGGCATAGGAATGAAGAAACGTGCAGAGCTGTGCTGTAAGTAGACAAGCTTTCTGCTAATCTATCCTTATGCACCCACCCCAACACAAATTTCCAGCTATTTTTATCTTGTGTGTCTGAGAACTTGTCAGAAGTTATCATGCTGATAACTGAGGAATGGAGCAACAGAAAGGCATGGGACTCAGAGCTTTGGAGAGAGATAAGTAAACACTACCCATATATGTGCCCAGGTCAGATTTCATGAATGGGGTTTACATCCACTTTAACTCGTAGTGTGCCTTTTTTTTTTTAAACAAAGAAGCTGAGTTCCTGGGGAAAAAAAACGAATCTATGAGTGCTGTTTGTAGTGTTCATTGAGCTGTGAAGGCAGCTTTTGAGAGGGATAACCATAACCATATCTGTTCCCATCAATAGAGATTAGTGAATCGATTCACAAATCGGGGCAACACCCAGATTTTGATGCACATAGGGTCCTATTCATGCTAACTTGGCCAGTCTGCAGAGACTTGTACAATTTCTGACTCTTGGCTGCTCTAATTCTTGATCTGCTTACCAATCAGTTCACGTGAATGTTTGCTTGCAGATGTGTGTGATGTGCAGAGAATCTTGCAGTTCGGAGTCCCAGCAGTGGTGATTCAGGCAATTGTACAGCCCTCTGCAGAGAAGATAAGTCCATTTGAACATATTGAGCAAAATCAAAAAAAAAATAAATTAGCAATTCATCTGATTTGGGAGTCGATTTCTTCCTCTGTTATCCATCGAACAGCTTGATGCCAACTATAACTCTGTCTATTTTGCCTTTCATCCCCAAAGTCATTATTTTCAAAGCCATCCCCATAGAAACCGTGTGCCTAAATTCCAGCTGCCTTACAATGTTTATTTTAGGGCATCCCTCCAAGCTGTCCATGAAAAGAGCTAGGTCTAAATATAGACATTTTTAATTAAAAAGTATATTAGAATATGATACATTGAAAACCACCTCTAAGGTTTGAATATTGTTAAAGTGAGTGTTAAGCCGCTTGTATAAAATGCTCCCATTCCCTCTGCACTAGCACAATAAGTTTCCCCCGTGCCTGTGTTATTTCATAAATATATATATATATCTGTATAGATAAGACATAGGCTTCCTAGGATCAGTTGTCGTTTTTCTCTCTCCTCTGCTCAGCAAAGAGTTCCTGAGGGGAGGGGAGGGGGGGGGGGGGGGGG
>BLSH010025707.1:1366642-1381453 GCA_018402905.1 Glandirana rugosa
TTGACCGTAGGTGCCAGTTAATTCCATTGAGCTCTGGGGGGGGTTGTACCTGGGATGCCAGTTAATCCTATTGAGCTCTAGGGGTATATCTGGGATGCCAGGTGATCTAATTGAGCTCTAGGGGGTGTATCTGGGATGCCAGTTGATCCCATTGAGCTCTAGGGGGTGTATCTGGGATGCCAGTTGATCTCATTGAGCTCTAGGGGGTGTACCTGGGATGCCAGTTGGTCTCATTGAGCTCTAGGGGGTGTACCTGGGATGCCAGTTGATCCCATTGAGCTCTAGGGGGTGTACCTGGGATGCCAGTTGATCCCATTGAGCTCTAGGGGGTGTACCTGGGATGCCAGTTGATCCCATTGAGCTCTAGGAGGTGTACCTGGGATGCCAGTTGATCCCATTGAGCTCTAGGGGGTGTACCTGGGATGCCAGTTGATCCCATTGAGCTCTAGGGGGTGTACCTGGGATGCCAGTTGATCCCATTGAGCTCTAGGGGGTGTACCTGAGATGCCAGTTGATCCCATTGAGCTCTAGGGGGTGTACCTGGGATGCCAGTTGATCCCATTGAGCTCTAGGGGGTGTACCTGGGATTCCAGTTGATCCCATTGAGCTCTAGGGGGTGTACCTGGGATTCCAGTTGATCCCATTGAGCTCTAGGGGGTGTACCTGGGATGCCAGTTAATCCCATTGAGCTCTAGGGAGTGTACCTGGGATGCCAGTTGATCCATTGAGCTCTAGGGGGGTGTACCTGGGATGCCAGTTGATCCCATTGAGTTCTCTTAGTGCGCTCATCAAGGAAACCTCAATAAAGGAGGGTGCCCACTTGATGACCCAATGACATAAATACCCCCCCCCCCCCTTTTACCACACCAATCCCAACATCAAAAGTACTAATTTGACATAAGGAGTGAAACGTCCTTTTAGCTATTCTACAGGGGTTAAAAGGACACCTGTCATGAGAAACTTGCAGATGGCCATTGCTGAAAATGCTAGTTGCTGGGTTTTCATTCTGGCCTTCTGGCTTTACTGATGTGAAATGAATATGCAGATATGGACATCTGACTCTCGTGGCCTGTGAATTCTAGGTCTGTAACTGCAAAATGATTAAAGTGGTTGTAAACCCGTACATCAGGAGTATCCAGCCTTTTGACCTTCCTGGGCCACATTGGAAGAAGAGGAATGGTCTTGGGACACCCATAAAATACACTAATAATAAAGCTGGGTACACACAATCCAAATATTGTCTGGAACCGGACAACATTCTGTCAAACGAACATGCTGGAAAACCAGCATTGATTCTGGGGGGACGGGGGGTGATTGTCCATTCACAGTAGCACAGTGGGGGGTGATTGCCGCACTAACATCGCTCAGGTTAGGGTGCAGGCTGAACAAGCAAGAAAACTGAGTGTGTGCGCCCAGCTTTAGGACCCTTTCACACAGACGCCTCCGCTAAGCAGAATCCGCTTACTCAACGGGGGATCTCTCCTTTGATCCTCACTGAGCAGGTGGGGGACAGGTCCGTGTCCACTTTGCTAGGCAGAGTTGACATGGGAACAGTTCACCTCTCCTCTATGGGGCAATGAAATGGAAATGGGCCACCTGTCCATTTCCATCCAATCCACCGGGCGGGTGGAAAATAGGATCACCATCTGTCTGTTTTGATCGGATGGCAGCAGATATGTGTCCACTGACATCCGCCGCTCCATAGAGGACAATGCAGGGTTCGATCAGGTCTGCCTGATAACTGACAGGCGGACCTGATCCAGACAGCCCGTGTGAAAGGGGACGAAGGATAGCTGATAAGCAGAAAAAGGCAGATCACAATCGGATTTCAGCTATGTGCTGTGCTGTGTGGGGAGGTAGAGGGGTGTTTGTGGGCGGGGAGCTTTGGGGAGATGCAGCCCACCCCAGCACCCCCCTAGACTCAGCCATGCAGCATTTACTTGCCTGTAGTTAGCCCGGAGTCCCTGCTTTCACTGCGGCTGGTACTATTGCAAACAGGACAACCCTGGGATCCCTCCAGACGGGCCTGGCTTGTTGTCAGTGCCTGCCTCTGCTATCGCAAACACGGAGTCCCTCCCTCTGCTATCGCAAACACGGAGTCCCTCCAGACATGAATGGGCTTGGCTTGTCCATGCTGAGGCTGCTATACTTGCACGGCATCCCTTCTGACGTTGCTCCATGCTTGACACTCTTGGGCCATTGGTTAGAATAACATGCACTGCTGAGCAGCAAAGGAATTTGAAGTAAAGTTTAGATTTTACAATACATGAGCAATCCATTGTGTGTTTTTTTTAAATTTCACAGCCCAGGTGTCACATAAACTGGGGCAGAAATGCAAGTTCTGGTTGATTGTAATAGCAATAAGATTATCAAATCACTTACCACCTGTTCACGGTAAGTGTTTGGCTTGCGCATGACACGAGCATAGATGCAAGTTCACAGTTTTCTCTTTTTTAGGTACAGAAAATGTACTGGGTTGTAGAACTGGTTACCATGTAAATGACTAATTACCTACTAAGTTCATTTTATATACTCAATTATAGCCGGCATTTAGAAAATGTTGGTCACAAAGCTCACTTACATCCTCTTGTTTTCCAGGTACTAAAAGATGAACGCAGCGACATAGAAAGCAGTTCAGAAGAAGAGGATACAACACTTAATAGCACCAAAGGAATACACAACACATCCAGCAATGGGGCAAACAGAGTAAACGGCCATGCTGCAAACGGCCAGTGGGCTGATGAATAAATGTGTGAGATTTCCAGTGACTTGGTAATATGTCACCTTTTTTTTAAAAAAAAAAGACTTCATAAGACTTGGCCTAAGTCATTCCTCACATAAACCTTTCCTGAACTGAGCCGCCCCTGGAGGGTGAAGCACGCCCTGCATCAAGACAACAGCCGGATACAATCCTAGCCATTACTTGACAGTTTGCTATGCTGGATCAGGATTGCCATGCACTGGCTGCCCTATACTGTTTGACCTGATAGAGCTGCACCTTTCATAAACTGTGTGCTGAATTCCCTCCACTCCATTCCATTCACTTTGCAAAAGAGACTGCTGTTTGCACAGGCTATGGTGAGGATTGTGGTTCTTGGACCAATACAGCCCTTGGTTTGGAGATAGCTGAACGTTTGGCCTTTTTGAAAGAAGATGAGATTTGGCCCAGAGCTTTCATGCAGTTGTGCTAGGTACAACGGGTGGCGACCCTAACGCAAACTGTGTGGAACCTCTAAAGTTTGCGCCTTAATGTCATATTTTATATTATTGTTTACTTCAGTCTGTGAAGAAAAAAAGGTAAATGAGAAAAATAAAAAAAAAAATAAAAAAACTCCACCAAGACTGGACACAGTTCTGGGTTTTCTGTTTCTAAAAGCATGCTAACATCCCGTAGAAACCCACACCAGTGTCATCCCACAAACTTCCAATAGAAACCCACACCAGTGTCATCCCACAAACTTCCAATAGAAACCCACACCACTGTCATCCCACTAACTTCCAATAGAAACCCACACCACTGTCATCCCACTAACTTCCAATAGAAACCCACACCACTGTCATCCCACTAACTTCCAATAGAAACACACACCAGTGTCATCCCACTAACTTCCAATAGAAACCCACACCACTGTCATCCCACTAACTTCCAATAGAAACCCACACCAGTGTCATCCCACTAACTTCCAATAGAAACCCACACCACTGTCATCCCACTATCTTCCAACAGAAACCCACACCACTGTCATCACACTAACTTCCAATAGAAACTCACACCAGTGTCATCCCACTAACTTCCAATAGAAACCCACACCAGTGTCACCCCACTAACTTCCCATAGAAACCCACACCACTGTCATCCCACTAACTTCCAATAGAAACCCACACCAGTGTCATCCCACTAACTTCCCATAGAAACCCACAGCACTGTCATCCCACTAACTTCCCATAGAAACCCACACCACTGTCATCCCACTAACTTCCCATAGAAACCCACACCAGTGTCATCCCACTAACTTCCCATAGAAACCCACACCACTGTCATCCCACTAACTTCCCATAGAAACCCACACCACCGTCATTCCACTAACTTCCAATAGAAACTCACACCACTGTCATCCCACTAACTTCCAATAGAAACTCACACCACTGTCATCCCACTAACTTCCAATAGAAACCCACACCACTGTCATCCCACTAACTTCCAATAGAAACCCACACCACTGTCATCCCACTAACTTCCCATAGAAACCCACACCACCGTCATTCCACTAACTTCCAATAGAAACTCACACCACTGTCATCCCACTAACTTCCAATAGAAACTCACACCACTGTCATCCCACTAACTTCCAATAGAAACCCACACCACTGTCATCCCACTAACTTCCAATAGAAACTCACACCAGTGTCATCCCACTAACTTCCCATAGAAACTCATCCCACTAACTTCCAATAGAAACTCACACCACTGTCATCCCACTAACTTCCAATAGAAACTCACACCACTGTCACCCCACTAACTTCCAATAGAAACCCACACCAGTGTCATCCCACTAACTTCCAATAGAAACTCACACCAGTGTCATCCCACTAACTTCCAATAGAAACTCACACCAGTGTCACCCCACTAACTTCCAATAGAAACTCACACCACTGTTATCCCACTAACTTCCAATAGAAACTCACACCACTGTCATCCCACTAACTTTCAACAGAAACCCACAGCACTGTCATCCCACTAACTTCCAATAGAAACCCACACCACTGTCATCCCACTAACTTCCAACAGAAACCCACACCACTGTCATCCCACTAACTTCCAATAGAAACCCACACCACTGTCATCCCACTAACTTCCAATAGAAACCCACACCACTGTCATCCCACTATCTTCCAACAGAAACCCACACCACTGTCATCCCACTAACTTCCAACAGAAACCCACACCACTGTCATCCCACTAACTTCCAATAGAAACCTTCACCAGTGCCATCCCACTAACTTCCCACAGGAACCCACACCAGTGTCATCCCACTAACTTCCAATAGAAACCCTCACCAGTGCCATCCCACTAACTTCCCACAGGAACCCACACCAGTGTCATCCTGCTAACTTCCAATAGAAACCCACAACCAGTGTCATCCCGCTAACTTACAATAGAAACCAACACCAGTGTCATCCCGCTAACTTACAATAGAAACCCACACCAGTGTCATCCCGCTAACTTGCAATAGAAACCCACACCAGTGTCATCCCACTAACTTCCCATAGGAACCCACACCAGTGTTATCCCACTAACTTCCCATAGAAACCCACACCAGTGTCATCCCACTAACTACCCATAGGAACCCACACCAGTGTCATCATGCAGTGTTGACACACAGACCCTTTTTCCACTGGATCAGGCTTCAGGTTATTGTATTATAATAATCAGTTCTTGGAGGTCTGAAACAAGATACATTTTTTGAACGCTTGGTAATCTAGTGCACACTGCATGCCTTACCCTTGTAGTCCACCAGTGCATGCTCGAGTCTGCAAATAGATGATTCCTAGTTAATTATCAGGGTATTAAGAAAGTCACCAACACCACGGACGACTCTTGATTAAACTAAAAGTTCTTTCTCCTGCGTTCCCTGACAGACACAGCTCTTCATGACATGTGGGTTTATGCTTGTCCTATTAGGAGTTAACTAGGCAGAGAAAGAAAGTAAGCTGGCCCCTCCCACGGGGCTATCCTCTTTCCATATAAACCCCCTACTCTGCTCAGCTACCCGCTACGCCTGACAGGAGTGGTGAGTGATGCCCCCCTCTCCCCTTTCAGGCAGAGGGGGGGGCGACGGGTGTCCTATTGCACACGCTGTTTGGATGTAGCCACCGGTTGGGGGTCCCTTCCCCCCACACCGCACCCGTGTTGCTATGCCCCTTTTTGGGGACTCGGGCCGCCATGCGGCGATCCGCCGCCATTTTGCCGTAGCCGCTGACATTTTCGCTAAGGGAGTCTTCCCTCCAGTGCTTAGAGCGGCCATTTTCCTGTAGCCACGTTCCCCAGGCTGGGTTTTGGTCTCTAGTGCATGCTCCCGGTGGCCATATTGGAGTCCCTGCATGCTGTAAAAACGTGCTACAGCCGATTTTACTTTCACTTTGGAACGGTGTGGCTCTGACGGCGCAGCCCTTCTTGGCGGTCCTCAGGACAGTTTTTATGGCAAAACCCCAAGTACAGCTGGGCTCTCCTGTGGGTGCTGGTAGTGGCGGGTACAGTCCTCCTGGGTCTCCCTGGCGTTCTGTGGGGCGGTGGTGTGCGGCATTGTAGGGGTGCCTCAAATAGGTTTTCTTACGCATTTAGCTCTCATTCAAGGAAAACGATGGCAGACTACCCTGCTGGGCCTGCTGAGGAGGAATCAGCGACAGCGCAATCTGCGCAGTGTCTGGACCAGCTGAGGGCGACTTTTGGCGAATCTCTTCCCCGGATGGAGCCGAGCAACGCTCCAGGGGTCTCTAAGAAACTCTGAACCAGAGATGGCTTCGGGGGTCACCGGGACCCTAGTAGAGCTTTCTGAAGGTGAACTGGCCCCCTCGGACGGAGAGGAGGACCAGGGGGCGTGGGCAGCGCGCGAAAAAGCGCTGGTGTCCGCCATTATCTCTGGGGTTCGCACTACTCTACGACTGGACCAGACGGCGAGTCGCAAACGTCTGCATACGTTGTGGGTCTGCTAGGGCTCCTAGGGCCTACCCTTATGATCAGTCCTTTGATCATCTGGTCTAACCATGAATGGCAGCGACCGCAGCATTCTTTCTCATTGTCAAAACGCTTTGCCATTCGTTATCCATTTGAGGTTAGATTTTTGAAGAAGTGGGCGTCCCCCCGCAGTGGACCCACCGATAGCTCATCTGTATAAGGCGACGATTATTCCCCTGGAAGGGTCCCCCTCTTTTAAGGACCCGGCCGACAGGCGGACAGAGGCGGTGTCAAAAGCACTTTGTTAGTGGGGTCAGCTCTGAGACCGGCCCTGGCATCAGAAATGGCAGCGCAATACTTATCTGAGCGTGTGGCGGAGCTTCAGCATGATCTGGACTGCGGCCGTCTGCTTGATGCGCCGCAGAGGGCTGAATTTTTATTTCAGGGTATCAAGTACCTGTGTGATGCAGCCCTGGATCTGCTCCCTATGTTATCCAAAGTGGCTGTATTTGCCGTCATTCTCAAACGAGTCCTTTGGTTGCGCTCATGGTCAGGTGACCACGCGTCCAAAAAAGGTCTTGCGGATCTCCCCTTTCCGGGTGGCAGTCTTTTTGGGCCACAATTGGATGAAATCATCAAAGATTTCACTGGTGGGAATAGTTTCTTCCTCCCGGAGCCCCGAAGGCAAGAGTTTCGCCATAGGCAGGGGCCTGTTTCTTCGGATCAGAAGAAATTTTTTCACGCCTCTGGCGCAGCAGGAAAGGGGGCGCGATCCGGCAAGGCCGCTGCAGGGGCCGGTAAGCGGCAAAACTGAAAAGACAAAGGACAAGCCCTCCTCTGCATGATGGGTTGCCCCCACCCGAGCTTCGGGTGGGGGACATCTTCTGGGGTTCGCAGACCGGTGGACTGCCCGCATTTCCGACCGTTGGGTGCAGGAAGTGGTGTCCACCGGGTACATGATAGAGTTCAGCACTCTACCCCCAGACAAGTTCTTCCCATCGAACTTTAGATTCCTGCAGGGGCGTCGGGAGGCCCTCTTCGGGGCTGTTCAGGCACTCTCTGACCAGGGGGTGATCGTGCCAGTACCTCAAGTGGAGAATTTCGAGGTTTCTACTCAAACCTATTTGTGGTCTTCAAAAAAGGAGGGGGGGTCCGGCCAGTTCTGGACCTGAGGGCCCTGAACCGCTTTGTAAAAGCGCGGAAATTCCGGATGGAATCTGTTCGCTTGGTAGTGGCCGCCCTCCATCAGGGGGACTTCCTGGCGTCTCTGGATATTAGGGACGCTTATCTACATGTTCCCATTTGCCCCCGGCATCAGCATTTTCTTCGCTTTGCGGTGGGGGACCTCCATTACCAATTCGTGGCACTTCCCTTCGGTCTGGCTTCGGCTCCTCGGGTTTTCACCAAGCTGGTGGCCCCAGTACTGGCGTTACTGAGACAGAGGCATTGCGGTGGTAGCATACCTCGACGACCTGCTTGTGAGAGCGGAGTCCGCCTCGGCTCTGGGGGAGGACGTGAGGATCACCATGGCTTCGTTGGAGGACTTCGGCTGGTTGATCAATCTGCAGAAGTCGATGGTGTCTCCGTCCCGTCGCCTGGAATACCTGGGTCTGATTCTGGACTCGGAGCAGGCGAAGGTGTTCTTACCTCCGGCCAAGTTGCTGTCGCTGCAGACAGCGGTGCGAACCTTACTGTCACACCGGCAGTCAGCATTACGGTTCTGTCTGCGGGTGCTGGGGCTCATGGTCTCAACCTTCAAGGTGGTACCTTACACCCAGAGCCACACTCGTCTTCTCCAGCGAGCGATTCCGTCTCGGTGGGACAGGTCACCACGGTCCTTGGATCTTCCAATCCGCTTGAATCCTCAGGCCAGGGGTTCTCTGGCTTGGTGGCTTCGGGACCCGGCCCTGACTCGGGGGAAGTCATTCCTGCCCCTTCACTGGTCAATAATTACGACGGACGCCAGCCTGTCGGGCTGGGGAGGGGTCCTGGGGCAGTTGTCTGCCCAAGGCCGTTGGTCTGCGCAAGAAGCGCACCTCCTGATCAATGTGCTGGAGCTAAGGGCGATCAGGCTATGCCTATCTCACTGGACGGTGAAGTTACAAGGACGCCCGATTCGGGTTCAGTCAGACAATGCCACAGCAGTGGCGTGTGTGAACCATCAGGGCGGAACGAGAAGCTCTGCAGCTGCTGCGGAAGCAGCTCTGATTCTGCATTGGGCAGAACTTCACATACCGGCAATCTCCGTCGTTTTACATTCCAGGCGTGAAAAACTGGCAGGCGGAGAGTGGTCTCTCCATCCAGAGGTGTTCAGCCAGATTTGCCACAAGTGGGGGACACCGGATGTGGACCTCATGGCGTCTCTGTTCAATCACAAAGTGCAGACCTTTGTGTGCAGGGCGAGAGATCCGTTGGCGGTTGCCACGGACGCTCTCATGGCCCCTTGGGGCCGGTGTCATCTACTGTACGCCTTCCCTCCAATTAAGCTTCTTCCGCGGTTGCTACGCAGGGTGGAAGCGGAGGGAATTCCAATGATCCTGGTGGCTCCGGATTGGCCTCAGCGTCTGTGGTACGCCGACGTGGTACGAATGGTAGCAGACGTTCCTTGGCGGCTCTCGCTGCGAGACGATCTACTGTCTCAGGGACCAATCTTGCACCCTGCTTTACCCTTGCAGGCTTGGACGGCCTGGCTCTTGAGTCCCCGGTGCTGAGGGACAGGGGTGTCGCTGACTCCGTGATCCCTACCATGCTAAAAGTGTGCAAGTGTACCTCTCAAGATTTATCACCGCACCTGGAAGGCTTACATCGCATGGTGTGAGGCTGAGGTTTACAACCCTTACTCTTACGTGGTATCCAGGGTCTTGACCTTTTTACAGCAAGGTCTGAACAAGGAGTTGGCCTTGAGTACTCTCAAGGGCCAGATATCGGCTCTAGCGATTCTTTTTCAAAGACCTCTGACGTCACATTCGTTGATTCGTACCTTTGTACAAGGTGTTCGCCATGTGGCGCCTCGGGTGCGGTCGCCTATGGCACCATGGGATTTGAATTTGGTGCTTTCTGTGCTTCAGAAACTGCCATATGAGAAGATCAGGGAGATTCCCTTACAACTGCTTAAGCAGAAGGTGGCCGCCTTGGTGACCATTACATCCGCTAGGTGGGTGTCTGAGTTGGCTGCATTGTCCTGCAAGTCTCCTTATCTGGTCCTGCACAAGGACAAGGCGGTCTTGCATCCACCTTCTTCGTTTCTTCTGAAGGTGGTTTCATCTTTTCACATTAATGAAGATGATGTTCTTCCTTCGTTGTGCCCGCGTCCCTCGCACCCTAAGGAATTTGAGTCGCATTCCTTGGATGTCGTAAGGGCCTTGCGAGTGTATTTGAATACCACAGCTTCCTTCCGGAAGTCTGACTCTTTGTACTAACGGATGGTCCGCGCAAAGGTTTGGCGGCCTCGTCGGCTACTGTTTCCCGTTGAATCAGGCAAACCTTGACCCATGCGTATTCTGTTCGGGGCAAGGTACCCCCTTTTCCAGTCACGGCTCATAAGACTGTTAGCACTTCCTGGGCCTTTAGACACCAGGCCTCGGTGTCACAAGTGTGCAAGGCGGCTACTTGGGCCTCTGTGCACACCTTCACTAACTTTTATAAGATTGATGTGTCAGCATCCTCGGATGCTGCTTTTGGCCATAAAGTTTTACAGGCGGCAGTGTAGGCGCGTCTGGCGCCTCCTTAGAGGTTTTCTGTTGGGTACAGTTATCGTTTACCCACCCCTCTTTTTGACACAGCTTTGGGACATCCCCACATGTCATGAAGAGCTGCGTCTGTCAGTGAACGTAGGAGAAAAAGGGATTTTATTAAAACTTACTGTAAAATCCTTTTCTCCGCGTTCACTGACAGACGCAGCACCCACCCCTCTGCGCTCCGTTTTTGGTACGGCTTGTTACAAACTGATGGGCTGAGAGGAGTAGGGGGTTTATATGGAAAGAGAGGACAGCCCCGTGGGAGGGGCCAGCTTACTTTCTTTCTCTGCCTAGTTAACTCCTAATAGGACAAGCATAAACCCACATGTCATGAAGAGCTGCGTCTGTCAGTGAACTGGGAGAAAAGGATTTTACAGTAAGTTTTAATAAAATCCCTTTATTGCATGCACAAAAACTAACAGTTCTGGGCAATATTGGGGTCCCTTTATCAAGGCATAGATGTATTTGTCATGTCTAGATAAAGGGACACTGTACTGCTCTAAAATGTTGATTTGTACATGCAAATAAACCTGGATTTATGACAACTTTGTGGCACTGGCAATTTCCTTATTTAAAGCTTAGCTTTGCTTATAATAATTTCATTAACTTTATAGGTGATAATGTGTCTACCTTGGCTTCCCTCCAGGCTTTCTTCAAACTGTTTTTAAAAAAAGTTTTAACCTTTTGAGGAAAGCACGGCTCCCAGCTGTACTAATGGCCTGGTGCGCACATGAGCACTGCCGGTCTGACAGACACCCATGTTCATGTGTCTTCATCTCCTTCCCTCTTAGCCGTTAACCAATCATATGGCCATAGAGCACTTGTATTCATCAGGCCTGCAGCACAACACTTGTTGGCTATTGGACAATGCAAACAGCTCATATTTAGGGCACAGAAAGTGACCCCAGTGGTTTTATTCCCATTATACTACAGAGAGCAGTGTTTTCTATTGTAAAGAGCTCTCAAATTTGCCATTTCAGGATGCTTATATGAATTGAGATTTTGGGGGAATATTCAGAGCAGCCTAGATCAGCCATCACTTGGGTTGTGTACAATTCTAGGGTTCCTTCAGAGGCCTGCTAGGAGTTATTTGAGCTGTGGCTGACTGACCTCCCATCTGCCTGCATTCTTCTATTGGATTCTATATCGGACTATACAGGCCAGTCTTTGCCCCCACATGCCTTGGCCACCCATGACCCTGTCCACTAGCTTACCAGTTTTCCTTCCTTGGACCATTTTTTTTCGGTCCTGACTGCTGCAGACTTTGAATATCCCACAAGAGCTGTAATTTTGGAGTAGCTCTGACCCCATTGTCTAGCCCTTAGAATTTGGCTCTTAAAGTCGTTCAAATCCCTGAGCTTGCCCATTTTTTCTGCTTTCCACACAACATGTTCACCTGCTGCCTAATATATCCCACCCACTTTCAGATGCCATTGTAGCAAGATAAATGTTCACTTGTCAGTGGTGCTTGACATAACTTTAGGGGGACTGGTTTACGGTGTTAATTTCTAAATCACCATGTTCTCTGGACACGGTGGTTACTGAGCCTTATGGTAGATTTGTGTTGCATGTTTTGCAAATTAACAACTCCTGTTATACATTTGCTTTATATATCCCACCTCCCTTTACTGTGACCTTTTGGGAAACTTATGGCCCAGGTGCTCCAGGTAGCAGCAGGCCCTTTAATTTTAGCTGGGGATCTTACTATGGTGCTTTCACTTGACATGGACAGATTGCCTACAGACTCTAACTGCTCTTCTCCCTTGGCTAACACTGGTGAAATATAATTTGATAGACTTTTGGAGGTGGAAATATCCCCAGGCTTGAGAATACTCCTGTTACTCATCCACTTATGATTCACTTTCCCAGTTAGATGTGTTTTGTGTCTCTGGATCTTCTTCCCCATGTTTTGGATATTAGATACTGTATCTCCCTGGTGCTGTCTGACCACTCGCCACTATTATTGAAAATTGGTCTGTCAATGTGGGTGGGGTACACTTTATGGTGTTTGAGTCTGTTCTAGCTCAAGGGAGGAGTTTTTTTTTTCACAAAACAGCTGCTGATATACACTGTTACAAAAAGTATTGGGACACCTGCTTTTACACGCAGATGAACTTTAATGGCTTCCCAGTCTTAGTCCGTAGGGTTCAATATTGAGTTGGCCCACCCTTTGCAGCTATAACAGCTTTAACTCTTCTGGGAAGGCTGTCCACAAGGTTTAGGAGTGTGTCTATGGGAATGTTTGAGCATTCTTCCAGAAGCACATTTGTGAGGTTAGGCACTGATGTTGAACGAGAAGGCCTGGCTCTCGCAGTCTCTGCTCTAATTCATCCCAAAGGTGTTCTATGGGGTTGAGGTCAGCACTCTGTGCAGGCCAGTCAAGTTCCTCCACCCCAAACTCCCTCATCCATGTCTTTATGGACCTTGCTTCGTGCACTGGTGCGCAGTCATGTTGGAAAAAAAAGGGGCCATCCCCAAACTGTTCCCACAAAGTTGGGAGCATGGAATTGTCCAAAATGTCTTGGTCCGCTGACGTCTTAAGAGTTCCCTTCACTAGAACTAAGGGGCCAATCCCAGGACCTGAAAAAAAAAACCCACACCATAATACCCGCCCCCAAATTATTTGGACCCTTCCTGTTTCAACATGACTGCGCACCAGTGCACAAAGCAAGCTCCATAAATGCATGGATGAGCGCGTTTGGGGAGGAGGAACTTGACTAGTTCAGAGTCCTGACCTCAATCTGATAGAAGACCTTTGGGATGAATTAGAGTAGAGACTGCAAGCCAGGCCTTCTGTCCAACATCAGTGCCTGACCTCACAAATGCGCTTCTGGAGGAATGGTCAAACATTCCCATAGAGACACTCCTAAACCTTGTGGACAGCCTTCCCAGAAGAGATGAAGCTGTTATAGCTGCAAAGGGTGGGCCAACTCAATATTGAACCCTACGGACTAAGACTGGGATGCCATTAAAGTGTGTGTGTGTGTGTGTGTGTGTGTGTGTGTGTGTGTGTCCCAATACTTTTTGATACGACTAATGGAATGTAAACTTGTCTGGTACCTCACGGGCTATTGCCTGGGACGCCTTCAAGGCTACCTGGTGAGGTAATTTTGCTGGAACTATTAAACTTAGATTAGAAAGGGCATGGAGGGTATAAGCGGTCTCAATGGCTGAACTGGAGTATATTAAAAATCCCTCCTCCAACAATTATCAACTGTGGAGGGATTCTGCGAGACAACTTGATCTCGTACTAGTGGAAATTACTCAAAACAAGTTGTATTGCAAGCACAAAAAGGAAACATTCAGAGCAGGAGTCTCCAAACTTTCTAAACAAAGGGTCAGTTTATGATCCTTCAGACTTTATTTTAGCCAGACTGTGGCAAGTGGGAGTAGAAAATGTATTGAAGCCAGTGGGAGTGAACAATGCTCTATTTTTAGTATTTGAGGAATAGTGCCCCGTCAGTGGTGTCAGTTGTAGGAATAGTGCCCCGTCAGTGGTGTCAGTTGTAGGAATAGTGCCCCGTCGGTGGTGTCAGTTGGAGGAATAGTGCCCTGTCAGTGGTGTCAGCTGGAGGAATAGTGTCCCATAGTTGAGGTCAGCGGGAGGAATAGTGCTCTATTGTTGAGGTCAGCTGGAGGAATAGCGCCCTATTGAGGTCAGCGGGAGGAATAGTGCCCTATTGAGGGCAGCGGGAGGAATAGTGCCCTATTGTTGGTCAGTGGGAGGAATAGTGCCCTATTGTTGAGGTCACCTGGAGGAATAGTGCCCTATTGTTGAGGTCACCTGGAGGAATAGTGCCCTATTGTTGAGGTCAGCTGGAGGAATAGTGCCCTATTGTTGTCAGCTGGAGGAATAGTGCCCTATTGTTAGTCAGCGGGAGGAAGACTGCCCTATTGTTGAGGTCAGCGGGAGGAAGAGTGCCCTATTGTTGAGGTCAGCGGGAGGAAGAGTGCCCTATTGTTGAGGTCAGCGGGAGGAAGAGTGCCCTATTGTTGAGGTCAGCGGGAGGAAGAGTGCCCTATTGTTGAGGTCAGCGGGAGGAATAGTGCCCTGTTGATGTCAGCGGGAGGAATAGTGCCCTATTGAGGGCAGCGGGAGGAATAGTGCGCTATTGAGGTCAGTGGGAGGAATAGTGCCCTATTGTTGAGGTCAGCTGAAGGAATAGTGCCCTATTGAGGTCAGCGGGAGGAATAGTGCCCTATTGTTGGTCAGCGGGAGGAAGAGTGCCCTATTGTTGAGGTCAGCGGGAGGAATAGTGCCCTGTTGAGGTCAGCGGGAGGAATAGTGCCCTGTTGATGTCAGCGGGAGGAATAGTGCCCTGTTGATGTCAGCGGGAGGAATAGTGCCCTGTTGATGTCAGCGGGAGGAATAGTGCCCTGTTGATGTCAGCGGGAGGA
>BLSH010025707.1:1423042-1439696 GCA_018402905.1 Glandirana rugosa
CTCCTACGAAAGGAATTCGCCACCCGAAGGGGAAGCCACCTGGGTGGCCACCGGACAGATTTATTCCGATGGTGGGAAGGACACCTCCCAAGCGGGAGAAAATTCCTGCGCCGCCTAGCAACGTGCCTTTACCACAGATTCCGATAAAAAGTCCATCGTCCAAAACGATACGCCGATCGAGACCGGAGTCGTTACAGTCACGTCAGGGAAAAACTCACGGAGAGGAGTCACACGTTTTTAACCGTAACGTTAACACGTTCCTTACTCAACGTATTCCACGTTGTGCACCACCTTCCGGAGGTAATAGACACGCTGAGGGACGACCTGCCACGTGTTGCACCTTATGCAACTCATTCCTTGCACAATTGCAATGCCAATTTTTGCACACTGAGGAGAGGCACTCAAAAAGGGACTGCACTGACATTGCTGAGGCCAGAGCTAGCCGCATAGCAAAACCTGCTACCTGAAAAATAGCCTTAGACACCATTTCCGTGCAACGATCCGCCGCGTCCTTAAAAGAGGGCGAACCCTCCACAGGAAGGGTGGTAGCCTTATTTAGACAGGCCACCGGTGGGTCCACCGAAGGGGAAGCCCACCGCTTAAGGAAAGCATCCTCAAAGGGATAGCGCACTGCAAAACGTTTAGGCAAAGTGAAGGAATTTTTAGGGGAACCCCATTCCTTAAAAAAAGCCCGTTCAAAAAATTGATCATAGGGAAAAGCCCTAGGGGACTTAGGAGGCTTCATAGACCCACAGACATAAGTGGAAGTCTGCGCCTCCTCAGACTGAGCAAGGCACAGAGCCTGGCGAATGTCAGCAATTAGCGCCGCTACAATTGCCTTGTCGCGCGCCACTGAGGCCCCCTGGTCCTCTTCAGTACCTGAGACCAATTCGCCATCAGAGAGTTCCACGGGGGTCCCTGTGGCAACCGAGGTGACTTCATGATCTGAATCCTCGCCTGAGGAGACATGTGGGGCCAAGCGCTTAGCGGGGGGCACAGGGCCCGGATCAGTAACCTTAGGAATAAATTCCACAAAAAGAGCCCGCAAGAGGTCCAAAGTGACCGCAGGGGCTTGTGCGGAGCGTTGCTCAGCCGGCTCCAAATCAGAGGGCGCTGCAGGGTCCATTGCCGCCGCATCGCCGTCCCCAGACATAGGCCTGAATGGGACGCCCCCCCCACGTATCACCACCGCCACCCAGGAAGCCTGGAAGGACAAGCCCACCTAAATCCACACCCCAAGGAGCCAGCCAAACCTGCTGCTTCTAGCCCTGTAGCCTGTCAGCGCTGTGAGAGAAAAAAGGCGCGCCTGAGGACTGTACCACACATGCAGCTGCCGCTTCTCTGAGGAGAAATCGTGCAGTTACACAGAGTGTAATACCAAAACCCGCCACCGGGGAGAAAATGGCGCTCGCACAGCATGAGCCAACTGTCACAAAATGGTGGTGGCTAAAAATGCACGGGAACGAACGTTCCCCAGTGGGAACACCGGTACAGGCCCCAGGGCCCTCAATAACACAAACGCGACGCCGCGCGAACGCGGCAGACCAGAGGGGGGGGCCATGGGGTGGGGGGAGGGAGGGGGGCAACGCAATAAGTAGGTGCCCCCCTGACAGGGAAAAAAGCTACCGCTAAAATAAAAAACTGCCCCGGATGTCGCCCCCCCCCCCACGACCTAAGGGCGGGGGAGGGGTCCACTCACCAGTCCGACGGGCGATGCGGATAGCCACCCAAAGCAGACTTTCCCCCCTTGTCCCGGGAAGGATTGCTGCTGGCCAAGGCCACTGGAAAGGCAAAAGCCAGACACTGGGCATAGGTGGCAACAGCCACAGGCCGCCCGCACGGAATGGGCCCTGAGCGACGCAGCCCTGTCATTTTAGGGTAGGTCGCCAGGAGGTGGCCGGGCAGGGCAAAGCTTTGGATTCATGATATCCGCTCTATGCCAAGGCCGGCTACTTGATAGAAGTCTTCATCTTTTTCATAGAGAAAAATTACATGCATAAAAACGCAAGTCCCCTGAGGGAACCCAGTCAACTCCTTTGCACTAGGCAAACAAAACTGAATGCTATTGGCCAGCAGGGGGTTTTATAGGCTCAGGTGAGGACGGCCCCCATGGGAGGGGCCAGCCTATCCCTGATGCTTTTGCATCTGTTTTGCCTAGTCACTCCTGATAGGACGACATAAAACCCACGTGTCATTTAAGAAGAGCTGCGTCTGTCAGTGAACGTAAGAGAAATAAATATTTATTCATATTCCCAAGCATTGTGGTAAAAATGTACACCTTCAAAAAACTGGCCATGCCCCTTATTAAATCACTTGGACTGTCTACTTTTCAAAAAGGGGTCATTAGGAGGGGTATTTGTACTGTCCTGACATTTTAGGACCTTCAATTCCACAGAAAATCCCAAGGTACTGGATATTTTAGCTTGACTCAGTTTGTATTGCTGTGTCCCTGATCTGCAGCTTTCCCCCTTGTGACAGGTACTCTTTATGGAATGATCTGGGGGTCTATAAAGACCCCAAATCCCTCCTCTGCCCTTAAAAGCATTCAAAACACCAAGATCTGTATTTTTGAATGCTTTTGATTTTTTGAACCACTTCAATACCATGCACTTATAACACTTTCCTACCAGACCAATTTTCAGCTTTCAATGCTGTTGCGCTTTGAATGACAATTGCGCGGTCGTGCAACACTGTACCCAAACAAATTTTTTTATTATTTTGTTCCCACAAATAGAGCTTTCTTTTGGTGGTATTTGATCACCCCTGAGGTTTTTATTTTTTGCGCTACAAATAAAAAAAAGACCGAAAATTTTGAAAAATAAAAAAAATTCTGTTTCTCTCACAAAACTTTGTAAATAAGTAAATTTTCTCCATCACTGACGGACACTGATGTGGCAGTACTGATTGGCACTGATGAGGCACTGGTGGGCAGATGCACTGATAAGGGCCCATTCCCTGGTGGTCTAGAGTGGCATCTGAAGGTGGCACTGAGTGCCCTCCATATTGGGCACTGTGCCCCTTACCTGGTGGTCTAGGGTGGTCTCCCTGGTGGTCCTGGGTGGGCACATTGCTGGTGGTCCCTGGGCAGGCTCCCTGGTGGTCTAGTGTGGCGATCCTAGGGGGGGCTGTACTGATAAACCATCAGCACAAACCCCCGTCAGGAGAGCAGCCGATCAGCTCTCCTCTACTCAGGTCTGCAGATCCAAGTACAGGAAAAGCCGATAAACGGCTTTCCTGTGTTACACTGTGACCAGCCATGATTGGTCACAGCTGATCACATGGTAAAGTGCTTCAGATGGAAGCGCTTTACCAAGATCGGTAATGCGGGGAGTCAGACTGACCCCCCACACCACCGATCCCTGCGATGTGCATCTCCGCAGGCGCGCGCTGGCATGTTATCCTGAGGATGTCATATGACGCCCAGTCAGGATAATTGAACCACTTCCCGGCTGTCATTCTGCATACGGCGCTCGGGAAGTGGTTAAAATGGCGGGTAAACCAGAAGTGATGTCAGGTCATCTCTTCTGGGTTTCCCGTAGTAGAGATCCAATGGGACGGAAGGAAGCCAAGCAGGCTGCAGAAATTAGGTTAGGGTGGAGGGGTAGATGTCCCGTTCTACTGCCTGTAAAAGCAACCCAGAGGCCTATTACCTACTAAAGTTGCTTTTAAAAGAAAGCCGACCACCGGTCCTAAAAAAACAGTACCAGGATGATGCCTGCAGCTGTGAGCATAATCCGAGTATAACTGCTCGAAGTCCAGTGACATACAGGTACATCGCTGGTCGGAAAGTGGTTTAAGTTTTCTCTAGTCCAGCCTTTCTCAACCTTTTCAACACCGAGGAACCCTTGAAATAATTCTCTGGTCTCGGGGAACCCCTGCTAAAAATGAAAAGTCTACAACTCATGATACATTAGTGTGATGGTCAATGGGAAGAATGCTCCTTACACTTGTGGTCATTGGGAAGAATTACCCCGATGTCATTGGGAATTTATCTGAGAGGTAGAAATTGACCATTGCTCAAGGAACCCCTAGCAACCTTTGGAGGAACCCTAGGGTTCCACGGAACCCTGGTTGAGAAACCCTGCTCTAGTCAAAACTTTTTTTTTTTTTAGTTTTGGATAGAAGTGGAAGAGGGTCAGCCCTTCTGTCAAAAGAAGGTGAGGGGAAATCCACAATGTTAGTTGTCCCCTTCCCTCTTCTGGTGACATCTTCCACTGGGGACTCCTGTCTAAGGCCGGGTTCACATATATGCCAACTTGATGTGGAGTTTCTCCACATTCAATTCACATGACAGGCGAGTGTGACCAGCTCTCAACGGAGCCAGTTCACATGGGTCCGGGGCGGCCCGCAGTCTGGATTGCAGAAGGGTCTTGTGTGTCTTTGGGTCTGGTTCAGGTGTGAATTCAGACAAAAGTTCGGACTTGAATCGCACCTGAGCTGGTGTACAGAAAAGCACCAGACGCTATGCTGGGAACCGCGGCCGCACATATGTGAACCTGGCCTAAAAGAGGAACCCCCCTCACTTTGGGAGATTTCCCTTAATTTCATTTCAGGGGCAGTAAATAAAAGGGTACACAGACATTAACCCCTTGCCGACCAGCTTTGCTCGGCTGCGCAAACCACCATCATGGTACATCGGCCGCATCTGTGAGCGTGCCCGTGGTTCAGGCGGACTCGATGTCTGCCGGCGACCCGCGATCGCCTACTACAGAGGGAGAATGGTGATCTGCTAATGTAAACATGGCAGATTCCCGTTCTGTCAGGGAACATGACACAGATCTACTGTTCCCTGTCATCGGGAATAGTGAGATCTGTCATGTCCCTGCCAGCCCAGCTCCCATACAGTTAGAACACACCTAGGGAACACAGTTAACCCCTTGATTGCCCCCTACAGTTTAACCCCTTCACTGCCAATGACATTTACACAGTAATCAGTGGCTATTTTTAGCACTGATCACTGTAGAAATGTCATTGGTCCCAAAAAAGTGTCCGATCTGTCTGCCGCAATATCGCAGTCCCATAAAAGTCGCAGATCACAGCCCTTATTAGTACAAAAAAAATAATAATAAAAATGCCATGAATCAATTCCCATAGTTTGTAGACGCGATAACTTTTGCTCAAGCCAATCAATCAATATACGCCTATTGCGATTTTATTTTACCAAAAATATGTAGAAGAATACATATTGGCCTAAACTGATGAATACATTTTTTTTTTAGATTTTATTTTTGGATATGTATTATAGCAAAAAAAAAATAGTTTGTTTTTTTTTTCAAAATTGTCGCTCTGTTTATAGAGCAAAAAATAAAAACTGCAGAGGTGATCAAATACCACCAAAAGAAAGCTCTATTTGTGGGGGGAAAAAAAAAGGACATACATTTTGTTTGGGTAAAGCGTCGCACACCTGCGCAGTTGTCGGTTAAAGCGACGTCGTGCTGTATCGCAAAAAATGGCCTGGTCATTAAGGGGGCAAATCCTTCTGGGGCTGAAGTGGTTAAATAAATAACCCAAGAAGTTTAGCTTCTAACATATTGCAGAAGAGCTGTACCAATGTGTGACGTATGGCTTCTCTCCCACAGCCCCGCTGTTCCTGTACACTGACAATGTCACCCGGTTCCTGATAAATGGACAAAAATATACCCAGTGGGAGGCCTGGTCAGCCCCCCGTCTGCCTGACGTTCTTTAACTGAAAGATCGAAGAAGCCAGGTGGAAAATTTATTTGTACAAATAAAAAATAAGTTTACATGGAAACAGCTCAGCAATATAATCTTTGATGAAACCGAGCTTCATGATCCATGGTGGGAATCCAGAGGTAATGTGGGTGCAAGGTGACTTCATAGGGGAGGACAGTTCAGTGTGCACTTCATTCAGTCTTTAATGATGTCTCTTGTCTGGTTCTCTGCTGCGATCCGCAGCTGGTCCTGGCGCTGGAAATACCGATAGGCCCGGAGACTGCACAGATATCCTCCATACAGCGTCAGCAGCATCATAGTGCCAGAAAAGGTCTTGTATCCAAGATCTGCAAGACGCTTGCTGGAAACCATCATTAACCTGAAAGAAAGATAAAAAAAAAAAAATGACCAAATATGCAACACTATTCAGAGATTTTACCACTTGCTGACCATCTGATTGACTGCATGGAAGCCAATGGAGAGATTTGGTCCCAGATCTCTCCATCAAGAGGACCTATCATAGCCCGTGCAGTCACAAGAGATGGTGTTCATTCCTTGGGATCGATATAAAGATAATACATAAAATAAAAATATGAAAGAGTGTAAAAAATAGTTTTGGATAAAAAATACAAATTTAAAAAATAAATAATTGAAAGCGCTCCCATGGTTATGTGCAAATGCATATGCAAGTGCCACACGCATATGTAAACGGTGATCGCACCACACATGTGAGGTATCGCTGCGAACATCAGAGCGAGAGCAATAATTCTAGTGTCAGACCTCCTCTTTAGCGCTACACTGGTAACCTGTAACAATTGTTAAAGCATCACCTATGGAGATTTTTAAGTACCGCATATTGGCGCCATTCTACAGGCGTGTGCAATTTTAATGCTTCCGCTTTAAAAAGGAATATATGCAATCCATGGACAATGCACACCAAGTCTCTGATGGAGAGGGCTTCTTTGATTGGCTGTTGCAGTGACTGGTAACCCACCCTACTGGTTCCCAATTGTCACCGACAGCTCCTGATCACGGTTTACAGAGGGGTCACTATGCTGGGGGCCTCGAATGAGCATCCTCCCAGCACAAACAGGTGACACCGGCTGTAGGTATATAGGTGGCAGCAGTGGCGTTTTATCCATGGGTTCAGAGTGTGCATTGCACACGGGCCCCTGAGTAAAGGGGGCCCACTGTATCCTTGCACACACTGCACACATGGAGTAAATAAAATATACTCCATAGCATTTCCCAGGGCAGATGAGAAAGGCACATGAGAGGGGCACAAGAGGCTGTAGCTAGCGCTGCAGCTATAGAACTTTTTTTTTTCATTTTCGGGCGGCGGCGGTGTACAGGTAGACAGATTAGAGTTCTGTCAGCCGTCGCACACAGCCACTGGCGGAGTGATATGTGAACTGCATCCCTCACTCACTGAGAGCGGGGGGCGGGGCTGTGTCAGAGCCGGGATGGATTAGCAGGCTGCGTGTAATGTTGTGAGGAAGGAGGGAGCCTGCACTGCACTATTCTCCAGTCTTACTTACATACAGGTAAAACTCCACCAAAATGCCTGCCTGTCACACCTCCCTGTGCCCTGAAATCTGGACTCAGGCTGTGCACACTGTGTGCCTCCTCTCTGCACCAGCAGCCATCCAGTGTCCACATACAGGAGGACATCGCTCTCTCCCAGCTTTGGCTGCAGTCACAGTCAGCCTGGCTGGATAGGGGCTCTCAGTGTGAGAAGTAGAGGTGGGTGGAGCTCAGTGTGAGGAGAAGTAGAGGTGGGTGGAGCTCAGTGTGAGGAGAAGTACAGGTGGGTGGAGCTCAGTGTGAGGAGAAGTACAGGTGGGTGGAGCTCAGTGTGAGGAGAAGTAGAGGTGGGTGGAGCTCAGTGTGAGGAGAAGTAGAGGTGGGTGGAGCTCAGTGTGAGAAGTAGAGGTGGGTGGAGCTCAGTGTGAGGAGGATCTCTGTGAAGCCTGCAGTCCCCAGACCAGCTATAGATGCAGGCCATGGAAGCAGGCTGCCACGAAGGTGAAGGGCATGATTTCTATGTGTAGAACAGGATGGGTTAATAGCAGATGTAAAAGATTTGTGAAACTTCCTGTCTGTGTCACAGTCAGTGAGCAGTGTTTGGGAATTCCTTTCTATTTATCTGTATTCAGCAAGTCTGATGAGACCACAGACCAGCACAGCTGAACTGCTCCCAGGATCAATAGGGATCTTTATTGGACATTGTGTGTTTTTGCTTGCAAAAGAGGTGAGGGTCTGTTGGCATGAAATGCCCATGCTTGTGATTAGTTACAGACATTCTTTACTTTAGTTACAGATGACTGAAAATCTCCCTGCAGTGACAGTATAAATGACTTTGGAATATCCCTTTGTATCTGCTATATTATAGGAAATCTGGCTTTGAGCCCCTGGTTCACATCGGTGTGTTCTGGAATACAATTTCACATGTCAAATTGCAGGCAATGGCAGGCAATGGCAGTCCTAATCGGTGCGACGCTGCATTTCTGGTGCAGCACTGATTTCCAAAAGTAGTTTCTGTGCTACTCTTGGCGATTTCAGGTGCAATTTCCATTGACATCTGTGCAGCAACCCGCAGAGATGTCTCTGAAATCGCACCTGAAGTTGGAACTGACATGCAGGAATGAAATGGTGTGAGTTCAGCTGAACTCGCAATATTTCATTCCCACACCAATGTGAACCCAGGCTTAGGCTGAGTGTGACCCCTTTCACATCAAGTGTCCAATCAGATCTACATGTCAGTTCTTCAGGCACACCTGATCAGACCATCCATTTATCCCTATGGACTGGCAGGTGTAAATGGACCTGTGTCCGTTTACACCCACCTACCTCCAATTCCAGTCCACTAAAAAAACTGCAAACAATCCATTCCCCACCGTCTAGGCGGATTGGACGTAGTTGAGTGTAAACACAGCACAGTCCATTTTAACATGCCAGTCCGTTCCGCAGAACGGGCCGTGTCCATGTCCACTGTGCATAAACTAAGCAGATACAGGCTTGTCATCTGTAAAAGTTCCATTGCTGGTGTTAGTGGCAGTAATTGGATTGTCCATTATTGGTGTCAGTGGATGCAATAATAACCCCTAGCATTGGTGTCAGTGAACACAATCTCTTACAATGGTGTCAGTCACCATAATGATAACCCCCAGCATTGGTATAATCTCCACTGCCTGCAGAGCATTTTGAAGACTGTTTTTGGTTTGTTCCATAAAGAGCAGCAAAATACTCCAGAAATACTCCTCTTCTGCACATACAAATAACTACTGACACTATCTACTGCCCTACTGACACAATCCTGCACATACCACCATACACTCCTCTCCTGCACATACTACCCACAGCAATACACTGTACACAACTCTCCTTCACATACTACCCACCGCCATACACTCCTCTCCTGCACATACTATGTACCACCATACACTTCTCTCCTGCACATACTACCCACCGCCATACATGCTACACTCCTCTCCTGCACATACTACCCACCGCCATACACTTCTCTCCTGCACATACTACCCACCTCCATGAACTACACTCTCTTCTCCCTGCACATACTACTCGCCGCCATACACGCCACTCTCTTCTCCCTGCACATACTACCCACCCCCATACACGCCACTCTCTACTCCCTGCACATACTACCCACCTCCATACACTCCACAGCCCTCTCCTGCACATACTACACACCTCCATGAACTCCACTCTCTCCTCCCTGCACATACTACCCACCGCCATATGCTCCACAGCCCTCTCCTGCACATACTACCCACCTCCATACACTCCTCACTCCTCTCCTGTACATACTACCCACCTCCATACACTCCTCACTCCTCTCCTGTACATACTACCCACCTCCATGAACTCCACTCTCTCCTCCCTGCACATACTACCCACCGCCATATGCACCACAGCCCTCTCCTGCACATACTACCAACCTCCATGAACTCCACTGTCTTCTCCCTGCACATACTACCCACCGCCATATGCTTCACTATCTCCACCCTGCACATACTATCTACCTCCATACACTCTACACTTCTCTCCTCCACATACTACCTACCGCCGTACACTCCTTTCCCTGCACATACTACCCACCGCCATACATTCTACACTCCTCTCTTGTATGTACAACCCACCGCCATACACTCTGCACTGTACATTCCCTGATTAACATTAATGCATTCTGCACAATGTAATAATCTAAGATACTATTAACCACACCCCCTTTAAGCCACACCCAATATTCAGCGCAATTTAAACCACACCCACCGCTCGCTGTGGCGCATTTTTGTTTTCCTCCATTGGTGGGGCCCGCTTTTGATCTTGCACACGGGCCCACTGGTTTCAGGATACGCCCCTGGGTGGCAGTCCTCCGCTGTGCTGACACACATGTGAACACCAGAGATGCACTGGAAATTTCGACCGAAAATGGCGTTTTCTGCATCTCGCCGATAAGAGAAAAAGGTGCAGATAATGGAGCAGAAAACGCACTTCACGGGTGTATCCTTAATACATTACAACAGAGAAGTGTTTTTTTTTTTAATAACCAAAAATGCAGCAAGTACCACAATGGAAGCTCAACGGACCAATGTGAAAACATACATAGAATTTAACCACTTAAGGACCGAGTCTCTTTTTGACACTTGTTTACAAGTTAAAATCATTTTTTTTTGTCACACTCTATTTGCGCAGCGGTCCTAGAAGCACAATTTTTTTTGGGGAAAAAAGGGATTTTACGGTAAGTCAAAAAAATCCAGTTTTCCCTTTCGTTTGTCGACAGGCACAGCGACTCTTAGGACTAAGTGGGACGTCCAAAATCAGTGCCAAAAATGAGGGGTGGGTAACAGAACTACACCCAACCGAACCCTCAGTGAGGAACCACACGTGTCTCACACGGCCGCCTGCAAAACTTTGCAGCTAAACGCAGCATCCAAGGATGCTAAAACATCAACTTTGTAAAACTTTGAGAAGTTGTGCACAGAGGACCAAGTAGCCACTTTGCACACTTGAGACATAGACGCCTGATGTCGAAAAACCCAGGAAGTGCTAATCGCCCTGGTAGAGTGAGCCGTGACTGGGAAAGGAGGCTCCAGACCCCAAACAGCATAGGCTTGGGTCACCGTCTGTCTAATCCAACGTGAGATAGTGGCCGAAGAGGCTGCCAAACCTTTGCGTGGACCATCCACCACAACAAAGAGAGCATCCGACCTCCGAAAGGAGGCCGTGGTCGCCAGATACACCCGCAGGGCCTGAACAACGTCCAGGAAGTGCAAAGCAACCTCCTTAGGGCAAGATGGGCGCGGGCATAACAATGGACAATGTCCTCATTGATGTGGAAGGAGGACACCACCTTCGGTAAAAAGGAAGGTGATGAGCGCAAGACTGCCCCATCCTTGTGTAGGACCAGATAAGGAGACCCACAGGAAAGAGCCGCTAACTCAGACACCCGCCAAGCAGATGTGATAGCCACCAGGAAAGTCACCAAATTGAGGTCCCACAGCGCCAGAGGCGACCGTACCTGGGGGGGGGGGGGGGGGGGGGCGACATGCCGAACCCCCTGCATGAAAGTACGGATCAAAGAATGCGTTGCCAAAGGATGCTGAAAGAAGATCGCCAGAGCAGAAACCTGACCCTTGACATTACTTAACGCTAGTTTCTGGTCGAGACCCTTCTGTAGGAAGGCCAGCACCCGAGCCACCGAGAAGGAATGAGGGTTCCACCCCCCAGCTTCGCACCAGGCAGAGGGGGAAAGGCATGGATGAGTCGATTCCGAGCCCACGGAGCTACTAGAGCATCCGCCGCGTCCACCAATGGATTCCTTGTCCTACTCATGAAGGTCTGCACCTTCCGATTGAGATGGGACGCTAGACAAATCTGATGAAACACCTCCGGGTGCAGGGACCACTCTCCCTGGTCCAGGTGCTGAGGAATGAGATAGTCCGCCTGCCAATTTTCTACGCCCGGTATGTGAACGGCAGAGATTGCCGAAAAGTGGCTTTCTGCCCACCGCAAAATGGGGGCTACCTCCGAGGCCGCAGCCGAGCTTCTCGTCCCGCCCTGGTGATTCACGTATGCCACGGCCATGGCATTGTCCGACTGAATCCGGACAGGGCGCCCGTGCAGCCTCAATGTCCAATGGGAGAGGCAGCACCAGATCACCCGCAATTCCAGGACATTGATCGGGAGACAAGACTCCTCCGGAGACCATGACCCTGGGCTGAGAGCAGCCCCAGGACTCCACCCCAGCCGGTCAGGCTGGCGTCCGTTGTAATCACCGTCCAGCCAAGGGGGAGGAAGGACTTCCCCGACCGAAGAGCCGGGGCCCGCAGCCACCAGAGCAGCGATGCCCTCACCTGGTGATCCGTCCTGATCACCCGATACAGTGAAGATGGGGACCTGCCCCATCTCAGGAGAATTTCCTATTGCAAAATGTGGGTGTGACTCTGAGAATAAGGGACCACCTCGAAGGAGGCCACGATGAGGCCCAAGACCCGCATGCAAAACCGAATTGAGGCCCATTTCTGGGACAGTAGGGACCAAACCGCCGACTGAAGCGTCTGCCGCTTGGTTGGCAGGAGGGAGACCTTCGCCTGGGCTGCATCCAGGATCGGCCCCAGATACTCCAGGCGGTGAGACGGATTCAGAACCGACTTCGGGAGGTTGATCACCCACCCGAACTCCTGTAGAGTGTGCAGGGTAATCGACACATTGTCCGAGCACTGGAGCCGACTCGGCACGCAGGATAAGGTCATCCAGGTATGCCACCACCGCAATGCCCTTCTGCCTCAGCAGAGCCAGAACCGGGGCCAGCAGTTTGGTGAAGACCCCAGGCCAGAACGGGAGAGCAACGAACTGGTAGTGCTCTTCCCCGACCGCAAAGCGCAGGAAGCACTGGTGCTGGGCGCAGATGGGGACATGCAGGTAGGAGACCAGGAAATCGCCCTGGTGCAGGGCCGCTACCACCAAGCGGACCGACTCCATGTGAAACCACAGAAACCTGTTGAGGTCCTTCAGGTCCAGGATGGGACAAACCCCATCCTTCTTTGGAAGCACGAAAAGGTTGGAATAAAAACCTTGGGAAGGTTCCGCCCGTGGAATGGGAACAATCACCCCTTGACCCAGCAGGTCCTGCACAGCCCCGAACAGGGCCCACAGCCTGCCCGCAGGCAGCTGCAAGTTGGAGGCGAAGAACCTGTCCGGGGGGGCGGGGACGAAATTCTATGCTGTACCCCGAGGAGACCACCTCGAGGACCCAGCAGTCCGAAATGCGGGAGGACCACCTGTCTGCGAACCCCAGGAGACGTCCCCCCCCACCCGAACTCTGGGTGGGGGCAACCCTTCATGCGGAGACCTTGTCCTCTGGCTTGGTGCCCTTACGCGGCCAGGGACGCTTCCGTACACCCGCGGGGGCCTTGGTGGGCTGTGAACCCTTGCCCGAGGAGCAGAAGGGACAAAAAGGCCGCCTATGGGCCGGAAAGGAAGGGCCCTGCTGGCGACGGGGGTCCAAATTCCTCCTAGATTCTGGGAGAAAGGTGCTCTTCCCCTACGTGATCATCTCATCCAAGGAGTCACCAAAGAGCTGCCCCCCCTGGAAAGGCAAGTCCGCCAGGACTTCTTAGAAATTTGGTCCACGGCCCAGCACTTCAGCCAAAGCCACGGCCTGGCCACCACAGAGACCGCGCACGCCTTGGATATCAGGGGGGCCGCATCCAGGGCTGCATCGCACAGATACTGAGCCCCCTGGACCATCCGATCTGCAAGATCCACACACTCAAGAGAAGCCTGCTTCTTGTACAACCTGTGTAGCAGCTTTGCCCACTCAGTGAGCATTTGCGACACCAGCACAGAAGTCATGACGGGCCCCATGGCAGACCCAGTTATTCACGGGTCCGGTAAGCGACTCCCGCCCCCGATAAAAGTGATCTCATGGTGAATCCACCGCAGAGACCACTTTTATCTTAAAGAGGACCGCCCGACATTGCTGAAAATACTGGGGTTATGGCAGTTAGCTGCTGCCATGACGGTATTTAACATCAAAGTACTGACGTACAATGACGGCGGTTTGCGGTAAGTAATTAAAAGGGATGCATTTTTCTTGAGCTTTTCTTGCATTAAAAAAAAAAAAGATACAAATAGTGGGCGACAATAAATTCATATTCATTTAACCACTTCCATACCGCCGTATGCAGAACGACAGCTGGGAAGTGGATCAGTTATCCTGACTGGGTGTCATATGAAGTCCGGCAGGATAACAAGCCAGAGCGTGGCAATCGGTGATGTGGTGGGTCAGTCTGACCGCATCTCCGATCTAGGTAAAGAGCTTCTGTCGGATCACGGCTGATCACGGCTTTTCCTCCGCTCGCGTCTGCAGACGCGACTAGATGATAGCCGATCGGCGGCTCTCCTGACGGGGGTTTGCGCTGACTGTTTATCAGTGCAGCACCCCCCTAGGATCACTACCCTAGACCACCAAGGGATGCCACCCAGGGAACACCAGGTAAGGGGCACAAAATGCCTAACATGGATGGCACTGTGCCCATCTGCGATGTCTGTCAGTGCCATCCCTATAGCTGCTGCCTATCAGTGCCACATATCAGTGCCCAGTGCCACCTATCAGTGTTGCATATAAGTGCCACCTCATCAGTGCCAAGCAGTACTGCCTCATCAGTGCAGCCTCCTCAGTGCCCATCAGTGATGGAGAAAATGTACTTATTTACAAAAGTTTTGTGACAGAAAGAGCAAAAAATAAAAACCCCACAGGTGATCAAATACCACCAAAAGAAAGCTCTGCTTTTTTGTGGAGAAAAATGATAAAAGAATTTTCAAAATGTCGCACGACCGCACAATTGTCATTAACCACTTCAATACTGGGCACTTAAACCCCCTTCCTTCCCGGACCAATTTTGAGCTTTCAGCGCTGTTGCAGTTTGAATGACAATTGCGCGGTCATGCGACACTGTACCCATATGAAATTTTTATCATTTTTTTCACACAAATAGAACTTTCTTTTGGTGGTATTTAATCACCCCTGGGTTTTTTATTTTTTGCACTATAAATTAAAAAAGACTAAACATTTTCAAAAACAATGCATTTTTCTGTGTTTGTTATAAAATTTTGCAAATAAGTAATTTCTCTTCTTAAATTTTGACCAAAAATGATACTGCTACATTTCTTTGGTAAAAATAACCCAAATCAGAGTTTATTTGGTGTTGGCGGACAGACAGATGTGACGGGGACTGTGACAGATGTGACGGGGACATACAGATGTTTTGTGTATGGTGACAGATGTGACAGGGACAGACAGATGTTTTGTGTATGGTGACTGATGTGACGGGGACATACAGATGTTTTGTGTATGGTGACAGATGTGACGGGGACAGACAGATGTTTTGTGTATGGTGACAGATGTGACGGGGACATACAGATGTTTTGTGTATGGTGACAGATGTGACGGGGACAGGCAGATGTTTGGGGACTGTGACAGATGTTTTGTGTATGGTGACAGATGTGATGGGGGTCATACAGATGATTTGGGGGCTGTTTTATGGGGACACTTATGTGTATGGGGACAGGGGTATCAGCTCGGTGGGGGGAGAACTGTCACAGAGACGTTCGTCTCTGTTTACAATGTGACGGCTGTGATTGGACACAGCCGTCACATGATTGGGAGGGCCAGTCACTGCGCCCGTATCCCGATCTCTGCTCAGCTGGATCCTGTGATCATAATGATCACAGGATCCAGCAGCAGCGCGCCGCGTGACCGCCCTGCGAGCTCCCGTTCTGCAGGACGTAAATACACGTCCTGTCAAAACGGGGAAGCTCCCACCCGGCCGTATATATACAGTGGCCGGGTGGGAGGTGGTTAAAAATGCAACAGTGCTGAAAGCTGAAAATGGATCTGGTAGGGAAGTGTTCCAAGTGCCTGGTATTGACCTGGTTAAATCAGGGGTCTCCAAATTATGGCCCACTGGGACGTTTTTTCTGGCCCGCAGCTTGAGTCCTTAGTCTCACTGTGGGGACCGCGCACTGCAAAGGCACCTTCGAGGCAAGTTGTGGGACATTCGCTGCTTACTACTCCTCCTTCAGCAGTATGCTGAGCATGCCCTGGTATTGGACAAAGCCCTTCCCTCCTGGCGCAGCTATTGGTTGCTAGGACTACCAGTGAAGTACTTCCATGGAGATCCGCTGTATCTTTCGGCTCCTGCCCGCTTTTCACATAAGTGTCTTTTACACAGCGTGCCTGAGTAACAGCAGGACCGGAGCTGAAAGGAGCAGCGGATTTGCACTAAAGATAAATGGTTGGTTGGTTGGTTGGTGTTTTAGAGGCACACTGTTCCTGGTGGGGAGGCAAATGTACATGGGGGGCTCTGAGGGGGACACACAAATGTACATGGGGGGCTCTGAGGGGGACACACAAATGGACATGGGGGGCTCTGAGGGGGACACACAAATGGACATGGAAAACACACAAATGTACATGGGGGGCTCTGATGGGGGCAGGGTTAAATGTGAATGGGGCTGTGATGCGGGTACAAATGCGTGTGAGGGGGTCTATAAAGGAGACACAAATATGTGGGAGAACCCTGATTGGTACGCCAATTTAGGGGGAGACTGACAGAAACAAAAATGTAAAGCCCCATGAACACTACTCCCACCGTTAGACCCCCCCCCCCATCCCTCCGTCTCCCACAGACAGACCCCCCATACCTCCTTCTCCCAAAGACGGACCCCCCCATACCTCCTCCTCCCACAGACAGACCCCCCATACCTCCTCCTCCCACAGACAGATCCCCCCATACCTCCTCCTCCCACAGACAGATCCCCCCATACCTCCTCCTCCCACAGACAGATCCCCCCATACCTCCTCCTCCCACAGACAGATCCCCCCATACCTCCTTCTCCCACAGACAGATCCCCCCATACCTCCTTCTCCCACAGACAGATCCCCCCCCCATAC
>BLSH010025828.1:43399-64944 GCA_018402905.1 Glandirana rugosa
CATAGGACAATTAGTCAAATAGAGAAAGACCCCGAATAACGATCAAGATTATTTCGGGTCGATTTTCAAATTTGCCACATAACCACAATGAACCTAGGTCCACTCCCACTCAGTAGTGACCCCACCCTGTCTTCTGGACATATAATGTCGTCGACAACGCCCCCATCGCGATATGACCCATGACTGTAAATATCCATTTCAACTAGGTCCCTTATAGACTAACAGAGAGCCCCCTAGTCCTTCCTTAAAGGGGACATCGTTTAACCTAGTACGAAACGCAGTGATGACTCACCCTCACCTGGATCCAAGTAACACCAATACACCGTTTAAACTTTTAGCTGGGCTTTATTAGAACTAGCAATAAGCCCCAGAAAGAGATAAACTGATTAACAGGATACCAATATTAACTGCAATGATATATTACAACCACTCAGAAAGTTAAACAGAATTGGTGTTTGTTCGCTTTAACTGCCAGTGAGAGGCCTTGCCTGAAATGCACTGAGCGAGTGGTGAACGACACTGTCGGTTGCACAATACAAAAAATAATGTTCAACAATTACCCAGAAGTGATATTACTGACCATAAGAGCCTATCTAGATCTTGTAGGTTCTAGCTTACCCCTGGCCAGTGGGAATTCTATTCACACATGCACACACAGAGTCTGCCAGCGTTGGGGCCCTTAAAATCCTGTGTTGAGTACTCAGCCTTTTGTGAAGCAATACTTGTAATCCACAGGATGAAAGGGGTATCTTCGCAAAGTGTCACAGGGTAACAAAAGATCCCCTCACACAAGGATGGCATAAGATCTCTCACCATTAGATGCACTCAATATATCTTCCTTTCAGCGATTGGTAGATTGATCGCTGTCTCAGCCGACTGGATCGTGAAGGAAGCAACGCAGACCACATAATCTTTCAACAGGAGGGTGATGATGACGATTGCTGCAGTACTGAAATCTGTCTCTTCATCTCCCTGCACTGTTACCACGTCTTCAGAGGTCAGGCAAAACACACTGCAAACTCCACTCTCACATCTGCACCTCCCTTTAGTCACTGACAGAATCCCAGGCTCTGGCAGGTGACACTTGAGACAAACAAGATGGCCCCTTTCCCCTGTGTCTCTCTCTCTCTCTCTCTTTTAGAGAGCAGTACTCTGCATATATTGCAGAAGCAATACTAAGCTGGTACTACACCAGTTATATCTTGTATGTTTAGGAAAGAATCCAGGCCTTTTTAAATCAATCTACTGAGCTGGACAGAACCAGCTCTTGAGGGAGTCTATTCCACATTTTCACAGCTCTTAGACCCCTTTCACACTGAGGCGCTTTACAGGTGCTATTTAGCTAGAAATAGCGCCTGTAAAGCACCTCAAAAGTCACTCACATCCACCCCAATGTGAAAGCTGGAGTGCTTTCACACTGGGGCGGTGCGCTTGCAGGACGTTATAAAAAGTCTTGCAAGCCACATCTTTGGAGTGGTGCAGTGAGCGGTAATATACCGCTCCTCCACCACCCCTGCCCATTGAAAACAATGGGGTAGCTGCACACCGCTTCGGAAGAGAGGTTAAAAGTGCACCGCTCCCGCCGCCTTAGCGCTGCTGTAACACCGGTAAATCTCCGCTGTGACTAGCGGGGATTTACCATTAACGCCCCACTGCCCTCAGTGTGAAAGTGCCCTTACTGTGAGGAAGCCTTTCTGTATTTGGAGATTAAATACAAAGAAAACAGAATACTTTTCCATACGAGTGCATGGTACATCAGGCACATGTCAGGAATATGAAATGCTGGAGTAACAAACACTTTAGCACAATTAAAGTGTTACTAAACCCACAACAGTAAAATCAGTGTGTATATGATGTAAAGCAGTGGTTCTCAATCCTGTGCTCAAATACCCCCAACTGGCCATGTTTGCAGGTTTTCCTTTATCTTGCACAGGTGCTTTAAATCAGAGTCTATGGCTTGGTATTTCGGACAGCTATTTTATCCAAGAGAAATTCCCAAAACATGGCCTGTTGGGGGTACTTGAGGACAGGGTTGAGAACCACTGATGTAAAGCATGCTTGTTATGCTCACTATGGAACTTAAGGGGTTAATCCTCTGCATGGTATAAAAAGGTTGTTTAATCCTGTCTTCTCTGATCCTCCCCGTCTTCCACAATCCCCAATCCATCTCATATTTACAGAGCTGGGGACAATCTTCACATGCTCAGTTTGGTGTGTATTACTAGAGAGTTTTTATTTTTTCTTGGGAGAGTGCATGTGATCAGCACAGGACCAATCAGCACTGTCCAGATAGAGGGTCAGGGGTCCTGCATTCTCAAAGGACAATCGTGGAAGAAGCAAAACTCCTCCTACAAGTTTTAACCACACACTGATGGAAGTTACAAGACTGCTATATACTGCTGATGTGAAAAGGTATTTAGCAGTTTATATTTACTAAAACTATTGCATTTCCATGTTCTGTGTACAGTGGGAGACCAGATATAATGAATGCAGGATCCTGAGTTTAGTAACACTTTAACAAGCAGATTCTATATAATTAATCAGCAGTCCTTCAGCATGTAATAATAACATAATAAAAACACCTAATGGCATCCAAGAAACACTACAATTAGGCTACAGGCAGAAGGGACACTCAATTAACCATAATCTGTTTTTTTTGTGGGGCGGGCATCCCTGTCGGGAGAAGACAGTGATTATCATTAGCGGTTATAGCAGCCACTAGCGATAGAATCTGGCAGGCTGGTTGTCCCCAAGCTGATTGATCGATCAACTTGGTACATTCAGCCTGCCCATTAACAGTTTGAATCTTGGCCAGTTTCTGCTGAACAAACCGAGATTCGAACTGTGTATGGCCAGCCTTAATGGAAAATAGGTTATTCACTTTGCAACTGAATTTACCCCAGAGCTTAGTGAATAAGGTGAAGCTCTGTGACTTCCTTCATCCAGTCATTTGCAAGAAAAAATTCTGTTTTTATATTCTCCTTGCACGTGATTGGATATTCATTGCAAAGTGAATATTCACTGCATTCACTAAGCTCTGGAGAAAATTCCAGTGCAAAGTGAACAGCCTATTTGCCTTTAGTAAATCAATGCCGTAGGTGGTTTATGATTCAGTGGACACGTTGGCCTGTGCTTTTACAGCCTCAGATTCATGGTCGTCAGTGCTAGGATGCTGGCAACAATTTAACGCTGAAGTTTAGTTGTGGGTGCTTTCCCATGTGTCTGCCTACATTGGACACAACAATGTGTAATTTTAATTTTTTGGGCTAAATAAAAATATTGAACAAATAAAGCTGAAGTTTAGGTTTCTGTAAATGGGCGGTAGAGATCCTGTAATTTATGTTTCAATATTTTTATTGAAGTTTAACAATTGTATAATTTTGACAACATACATCATCAATCTTGTGATAGGCATACAATATGAGTAACAGCCATGTGACTGCATTTCCGATCAGTGACGGGAACAAGGGAATGATAGCTCCTCCCACCACAACCACGCCTATTGGGAACATTCTGTGACCGGGGGGGGGGGGGAGAGACAACCACCCCCCATATACGAGACCATCTTGTGATCAAGATTTCTTAAATTCAAGTAGTGCGAGACAAAACAAAGGCACTAAGGTAGTAGTAGTATCACATCTTAACTAGAAAACTGGTAAAAAATGATATAATGCTAGGTTATACAGTGGTTATTACATTCCCGAAGCAGCAAGATCTCCAAGCAGTCTCAGGTCATTAGTTATATCGACTTTAACTGACTAATATGTTATCTCATTCACCGCTGTATTGCTTCAAAAAATGATATCTCAGCTGAGAGAATAGTAGAAGTGGGCTGAGATAAGGGAGGAATAGCAGGGAGAAAGAGTGAGAATGAGTGAAGGAAAGTATAGAGAAAGAGAGAAAGAAAAGAAACGGGAAGATGGCAGAAACAAGAGGAGAACCAGGCCATGATTGTCGGTCTGTTGACCATGGAGGTGGAGCTCACTGTCTGCGTTGTATGCTAGTTAATTGTTAGAGATATGTGGGCAAACGTTGCCCAGGGTTCCCATGTTTGTTCAAACTGAGTATGTCGTCATTAATAATGCTAGCATTTTTTTCATGTATCATGATCCATGATATTTTGTGTTTAAACCTTTTAAAAGATACTGAAGGTGTCTTCCATGCTTCAGCTATAGTGTTTTTTGCTGCTAATAAGATAAAGTAAAAAATAAGTTTAGAATTCCATTATAGACTATTTGGAGTCTATCTGACCAAGACTCCTGGTCAACCTTACAGTTGAGGTCTCTCTCCCAGGCCACCATGTATGGCTGTTTCTGGGAGGGGGAAAGCAGTGACCCATATACCACAGAGATGCCCCCTCTGGAGCCTCCATACCCTGTGCACCATTTCACATAATCAGTCAGTGTAGGGGTTTGTCGGTAATGTGTGTAATTTGAAAAAATGAAATCTCTCGGAAATGGGCATCTCCAAGACAGAGTTACAATGGGATAGAGTAAAGGGTCCTCTGTGCGTGAAAAAATGACCTATGCGATAAAGGCCTTGTCTGGCCACCACTTAAACGCACCTATGGCCATACCAGGAGGATAAGTGGGATTGTGAAATATATGTGCTGAAGGGGTAAATGCTGAAACTAGCAAGGGATGTGGATGTAGACGATTCCATAGGGCAAAGGAGTGTGAGAGCGTGGGTACTTTCATTAAGGGCCAATCTTTGAGGTCGCCATAATAAATAATCCAGCGTAAAGGCTGGAACTGCCTGACATTCCATCTGGACCCACCCTGGACACCCTCTCTCATGGCATGTGTACACAACTGATAATTGCACCAGCTGGGCTGCTTTATAGTATGCCAAGAGGTCAGAGACCCCCAAACCTCCTCTCGGCCTGGGAGCAAACAGAGTTGGCTGTGCCAGTCTGTGTCCCTTTGTGTCCTACACAAACTTTAAGACCTTTGATTGAAAGCGCAGTAAGTCCGCCCTGGGGACCTGTACCGGTAAGGACCTGAATAAATAGAGAAGCTTAGGCAGCATGGTCACTTTGACCGCATCAATCTTTCCCAGCCACGAGAGATCGTAAAGGGCCCAGCTAGAGAGCATATGCTCCAGACATCAAAAGCATGTGGGGTAATTTACTGTATAAAGGGATGAATATGAAGGAGCCAAATTGATGCCTAAATATGGTAGTGCTGTGTCCACGAAATGGACTGGGATATTGATGTTCATGGCTGATGACTTTGTCTTGTTAACCCGAAGTCCAGATATCTTATCAAAGTCTTTTAGGATTCTGAGTATATTTGGGAGGGAGGCGATGGGTGATGTAATGAACAACAGCATGCCGTCTGCAAATAATGCGCACTTATGCTAAGGGACCACATTTCACTACACTTTCATCCTCTCGTATGGCTATAGCTGCTGTCTCTATTGCCATGACAAAGAGTAGCAGAGATAGCGGGCATCCCTGTCGCATACCCCTTTCAATCGTGAAGGGTGTCGAGTAAAATCCCATTAATTTTACCTTGGCTTGTGGTTGTGAGTAAAGTGATCTCAGGATTCGCAAAAAAGATGGACCAAATCCCCAGGTTTCTAAGACCTTGAACATATACGTCCAGGATACCGTGTTGAAGGTTTTCTGCTAATCTATGGACAGTAGCAGCCCTTTTTGAGGAGGACCTCACGACCAGCCAGACTGCAGTAATGAAATCACATCAACTGCTCTGCGAATCTGGTCAGGCCCCTGACGACCCGGGATGAAGCCCACCTGTTCCCTATGAATATACTCGTTTATAAAAGAAGATAATCTGTTGGTCAATATTTTAGTGAACAGTTTAATATCATTATCTATAGGTGATTTGGGCCGGTAATTATCTACTTCTCCAGAGTCCCTACCCGGCTTTGGGACCACCGTTATGTAGGCCATTCGAGAAAGGGGATCCAGAGGGGCTCCACCCCGGAGCACATTAAAATATCTAACTAGATGTGGAATTAGAAGATCTTGAAACCTACGGTAATAAGCAGTTGGGAATCTATCTAGTCCCGGAGCCGAGCCTGTCTTTGTCGATTTAATAGCCTCCTTTACTTCCCGATCCATAAAGGGGGCCTCCATGCATGACCTATGTTGTGTTGAGATTTTAGATAATGAGATATCCCATAAATATTGTGCACATACCTGTGGGTCCTCTCTCCTCCTGGACCTCGTAGAGTGACGCATAAAAGTTACTGAATGTCTATAGGACTTTACGGGGGTTCTGCGAATGAGTGCCACCCTGGGAATCGCAAAATTTGTTATGTGTGGGCTTAACTTATGAGCCAATAAGGACCCTATCCTTTCCCTGTGCATATAAAATTTTGTGGCGGCCCAACGAATACTCTTTTCCACCTTCGTCGTTAATGCTAAATTTAATTTGACCCTGAGCTCTTCAATTTGTTTGAGTAAAGTGGGGTCAGGAGAACGCTTATGTTGTTTGACCAGGGATTGTAACTTAAAGCAGAGGTCCGCCAGGGAAAAAAAAAAAGAAAAGTCAGCAGCTACACATACAGTAGCTGCTGACTTTTAATAATAGGACACTTACCTGTCCTGGAGTCCAGCGATGTCTGCACCTGCCGCCGATCTTCGGATCGGGGGTCAGGTGCTGCCGCGTCCATTGCGGGTAAGGGAACCCGGACGTGTAGTTTTACAGCTTCACACCGGGCACCTTACTGTGCATGCGTGAGGCTCCGCTGCCAGTAGCAAAGCGAGCAGGGAGGAGGGAGCCGGGCTGCTGACGTCAGTGGCCGCGGCGGTCGGCCAGAGCTCCCGGATGTGTGGAAAAGGACACCTGTCTAAAGACAGGTGTCCTCTTCCCCCTCCCCCCCAAAAGGTGCCAAATGTGACACCTGAGGGGGGGAGGAATCCAACCAGCGGAAGTTCCACTTTTGGGTGGAACTCCGCTTTAATATCCAGCGTTTGGATATGTTCTTTGCGTGACTTGTGTAGCTGAGATAACTGGATACATTTCCCTCGTACCACAGCCTTGTGGGATGCCCAAATAGTCACTGGAGTTGTATCTCCTTTCACATTTTCGCTAAAACATTGTTTTAGACTGATCCGTATATCCTCACACCAGCACGGGTCTGATAGGAGAGATTCATTGAGCCTCCACTGGTTAGAACGAGGGGGACCTGATAATGCTAACAGTGATACCCAGACCATAGAATGGTCCGACCATGCTGTTTCTATAATATTTGGCACTAGGGTGCACGAGACAAATATATGATCAATACGGGAGTATGTGGCATGGGGAACAGAGAAAAAGGTATAATCCCTTGTTACCGGTTTGGACTCACGCCATGCATCTACCAAACTAAAAGCGTGTAGCATTTTTGCCACCCGAACACCTGCCTTAGGTGACCGTTTAAGACACGCACAAGAAGGGTTGGATTTATCCAAGGACAAGTCTAAAGCAAGATTTGTGTCTCCTCCAAATATCATCTGTCCCTCCAAATGGGGAGATAAAGCACGTAGTAACTTGACCAGCGTTAGGGGTATAATAACTTACAAAAGAGAAGAGCTGCTCCCCCACCCTTCCCTTAACTAAGAGGAATCTACCGTCAGGATCTCTAATTTCTTGTATAAGTGTGAAGGAGATACGCTTTGAGAAACAAATAGCTACCCCTTTGGTCTTATCTGTAGCCCTAGCTAGAAAGAACACTGGGTATTGTTTATGGAGGAATGATGGGCGGTAGGATTTAAGAAAGTGGGTCTCCTGTAGGAGGAGGATATCCGCCCTGCAAGACTGGTAATATTGAAACGCCTTACAACGCTTGATAGGGGAATTGAGGCCTTGGGAGTTATGTGATATTACCCTGCATGGGACTCCTGTGTGTCTAGTAGTACTCATGGTGCACAAGGGTAGATAGATTCATACATAAGGTCAGGGTCATCACCTACCCCTTCGCAGTACATAAACTCCTGCATGTAGCCGGGACCGAAACTCCATGTATTATGTAGTAGCCACAACATGACCTAGTTCTCCAAAAAGAATGGAAAGAAATTTGGTTAGTAAGTTGAAAAGGAGAGAAAAGAAGAGAGAGAGAGGAGTGTACAAACGCCACAACCTGGGTGGAAAAAGAAATCCCCAGGTCAAGGCAAAAAAGTTTTGTGTCCTGAACCAGCGTGACACAAGGATTGTGCCAAATACCTGAAACATCAGGGAGTTGGTTCGGTGAGTGTGCGCGTTCACCCAGCCAGGCCCAAGTAAGTGATGTGTACTTGACATGAAACTATAAAGCTTACAAGTCAAACTACATAACCTACAAAATAGTATGTCACACATTGTCCCACATCATTTACCATTGTGAGATTATGAAAAAAAAAATTGAGGCAATATGGACTCCTGTAAACACAGAACATGTGTGACTCGAACTAGAAAATGTATAAAAGTTACATGGGAGATGAAGGGGGGGGGGGGTAACCCAGAAGGCTTTCAAAGTTTCTGGCATTCTCCGGGACGAGGGGAGGTAAAAAATTTGCCAACCCACAAGGTTTAGTACATCTTTCAAGGGGGCTTCGGCCATCCACGATGACCAGAGCTTGCTTGTTGCCATAATGGGAAAGTGGGTGAGTTGAGCTCCCAGGGCTATCCCGCCTGGTTGGAGAGGATGGGCCCAAGTCCGGGCCTTCCTGAGATACGATGCCCAGCCTCAGTAGAAGAGCTTCGCCCTCCGCAAATGAAGAAAATGAATGCTGTCTATTCGAGTAAGTAAAAGACAGGCAGAATGGAAAAGCTCATCTATACCTGATAGCTTTACGTGTGAGTGCTGCTAATAGAGGTTTCAGTGCTCTACGTTTCTGAGCGGTAAAAGGAGAGATATCCCCAAAGGCTTGAACATCATGGCCCATAATAGACAGAGTAGAAGATTCCTGAACTTTCTGCATCACGTTATTTTGTCGCATAATGATGAGGTTTGACTATTAAGTCCTGTGGCGAGCCATCAGGGCGTGGGGGCTGCAGAGCCCTGTGGGCCCTGTCCAGGTCCAGGTGTTGAGAGGGCAAATCAGGTAGTAGGCCCTGCAGGAAAGTGTGTACAGCTTTATCCTCGTCCTTGATGGATTCCGGGAGGTATGCGGAAATTGTACTTTCGAGACCTATTCTCAAGGTCATAAATTTTAATCAGGGCTTGCTCTAATTGTTGCTGTAGACCAGGGATCTCCAAAGTAAGACCCTCTAGCTGTTGTGGAACTTCATGTCCCATGCAGGGCTGTAGATAAGGGGGGGGTTTGGGGTGTTCAAACCCCCCCCCCCCCAGAGCATCCTGCCAAAAATAAAAAGTGTCTCTACTCTATTGCCTCTCATGGCGCCAGCACCGCAACAACAAACAGCAGAGCACAGCAGTCAGTATTGCGGGCGAAGTGGATGTAGCAGGTTGGGTGTAAGGCACACCGTCACAGGTACTCACGTCGCGTTGTTATGACCAGGCTGTGCTGGGTTCCCTGCAGACAGATCATAGACACAGTGGAGAGGGCGGCTCTGCACTCTGTACTTCCCGCCTTGGACTTCGGAGGGAAATGGAGCAGAGAACATGCAAGGAGGCAGTACTGTTGCTAAGGAGCTGAGCCTCCCTCTTTCCTTTTCGGCTTGCTTGCTGCCTGAGAGACGGTCATCACAGACCACTTACCACCACTGCTGTGCTGCCATTGAGGTAAGGGAGTCTCTGGCAACTGGCAAAATTATTCACTAATCACCCAAGTCGTGGGTTACCATTTTCCACTGCTTGGTTGGTACTGACAGTCCAGCCTGGCTCTGTCATCTATGTTGTGGTGCTGACTGCAGAGCCAAAGGGCTGAGGGTTTGCCAGGCACCACAACATTGCTGTCAGAGCCAGGCTGGACTGTTTGCTGCCCTTAGTGCCCTGGCCCTTTTTTAGTTGTGTTGAAAAGGCAATAATAAACCCCGGTTCACACTAGGATGTGGTGCAGAAAACCTGCAACGCATCTCCCTCACAAGGCTGTCTTTAATGTGGGGCAAAAGAAGCAGCTGCCCTGGGCCCAGCCCAAGTCATTGTTGTGGGGCACAAAGCAGCTGCCCCTTGCACCTGCACTGCCCGTAAATAAGATGGCGGCCAAATACTACTGGGGTGGAGTTGGACTACAACTGTGCGGCTTGGTTTCCGGTTTGGTGCTCTGTCATCTCTTCCAATCCCCAGCCAACCACTGCCTGACCTGCCATCACGTGACCTCCACATCCCCCTAACAGCCAATCACTCTACCCTCTAACAACCAGACCTGTGATTAGTGGGGAGGAGAGGTACAGTCCATGCTGAAAGTCTGGAACCTGTCCTCATTGTCAGTGTCACACAGTAAGTAAATGACATGTGTGGTGTGTGGGGAAACTGACTGCATCTGTTATGGTGATCAGGAAGGACCATTGTGAGTGTTCAGCAGACAATGTACAGGGATAGGAGATCAGACAGTACATGGATGGTCTCTGACCATCTCCTGTAGTACAACTGCAGTCTCTGACCATCTCCTCCAGTATGTCTGCAGTCTCTGACCATCTCCTGTTGTATGTCTGCAGTCTCTGACCATCTCCTGTAGTACAACTGCAGTCTCTGACAATCTCTTGTATGCTTGCAGTCTCTGACTATCTCCTGTAGTACGTCTGCAGTCTCTGACCATCTCTTGTACACCTGCAGTCCCTGACCATCTCCTGTAGTATGTCTGCAGTCTCTGATCATCTTCTGTACTATGTCTACAATCTCTGACCATCTCCTGTAGTACGTCTGCAGTCTCTGACATTCTCTTGTACATTTGCAGTCTCTGACTATCGATTTTATGCGTGCAATCTCTGACCATCTCCTGTAGTACACCTACAGTCTCTGACCCTCTCCTGTACTATGTCTGTGGTCTCTGACCATCTCCTGTACTATGTCTGCAGTCTCTGACCATATCCTGTACTATGTCTGCAGTCTCTGGCTATCTCCTGTACTATGTCTGCAGTCTCTGACCATCTCCTGTACTATGTCTGCAGTCTCTGACCATCTCCTTTACTATGTCTGCAGTCTCTGACCATCTCCTGTACTATGTCTGCAGTCTCTGACCATCTCCTGTACTATATCTGCAGTCTCTGACCATCTCCTGTACTATGTTTGCAGTCTCTGACCATCTCCTTTACTATGTCTGCAGTCTCTGACCATCTCCTGTGCTATGTGTGCAGTCTCTGACCATCTCCTGTACTATGTCTGCAATCTCTGGCCATCTCCTTTACCATGTCTGCAGTCTCTGACCATCTCCTGTACTATGTCTCTGATCCTCTCTTGTACTATGTCTGCAGTCTCTGACCATCTCCTATACTATGTCTGCAATCTCTGACCATCTCCTTTACTATGTCTGCAGTCTCTGACCATCTCCTGTAGTACGTCTGCAGTCTCTGACCATCTCCTGTACTATGTCTGCAGTCTCTGACCCTGTCCTGTACTATGTCTGCAGTCTCTGACCATATCTTGTACGCCTGCAGTCTCTGGCCATCTCACGTAGTATGCCTGGCAGTAAATGATATGCACAACCCTTTGGTGTGTCAGGGGCTGCAGTTGAGGTACTGAAAACCATCATTGGGTTGCAATCTCAAACCAAGCTATACATCCACACAACAAATGGAGTGTATGAGAGTCAGAGCAAGCTGTTCTGGTTTAAAATAGACCTTTCACCATGAAGGCCTCTTCAGACCCAAGTCACCAGATCTAATGTCCATTTACTTTCACTTTCAATGATAATGGTAAACAGGATAAATAGAGAGGGTGACTCTCCTTAACCACTTAACGACGGTATTGCGTACATTTACTGCTGCAGAGTGGCAGCATAACACAAATTGCTGTCTATAAACTGCAATTTGTGCAGGCGCGGCTAGGGGCGACCCACGATCGTTTACTACGCAGGAAGAACATGGAACTGCCGATGTAAACACGGCGGTTCCCCATTCTATCAGTGGGCATGACAGAGATCTACTGATCCCTGTACTAGGGATCAGTTAGATCACTCATGTCCCTGCCAGCTAGAACACACAAAGGGAACACAGTTAACTCCTTCCCTGCCAATGACATTTATACAGTAATCAGTGGCTATTTTAAGATCTGATCGCTGTATAAATGTCAATAGTCCCAAAAAAGTATCAAAAATGTCCGACATGTCCGCCGCAATATCACAGTCCCGCTAAAAAAGCAGATCGCTGCCATTACTAGTAAAAAAAAAAAAGTAAAAACGCCATAAATGAATTCTCATGGTTTGTAAACGTTGCAACTTTTGTGCAAACCAATCAATATATGCTGATTGTGATTTTTTTTTTTACCACAAATATGAGGAAGTATATATATCGCCAAAACTGATGAATAAATTTGTTTTTTATATATTTTTTATATGTATTATAACAAAAAGTAAAAAATATTGTTTTTTTTTTTCAAAATTGTCGCTCTTTTTTGTTTATAGCGGTGATCAGAAGTGACGCAGAGGGGATCAAATACCACCAAAAGAAAGCTCTATTTGTGGGAAAAAAAGGACGTAGATTTTGTTTGGGTACAACATCGCACAACCGCGCAATTGTCAGTTAAAGCGACGCAGTGCCGAATCGCAAAAAGTGCTCTTGTCCTAAAGTGTGAAATCTTTTGGGGCTGAAGTGGTTATTAACAGGGGCACAGACAGCAATAAAACCTGATAAGCATTCTAATCCCTCTCCACTCAATCCAGAACTATAAAAAAAAAAAGTTTTTGCCTTTGATTATACTTTAACTGCTTCCCCTCCATTAACAAAGCATGATGCATTGCGGGAGTATAGTAATATGAGGAATAAGAATGGTGGAGAGGGCAGAAGGGGGCAGGTGAGTGGTGCAACTTTTTTCACTAGCAGTGACTGCTTTTAACTCTTACAGTGCCAGAAGACAGATTCTCGGGGCTCTGAAAAAGGCACTGCAGTGAACATTTTACCAGAGGCAGCCACCTGCAAGTAATGGGATACAAATGTTATATATAATTAATGTGTAAGGAACTTTGTACCAAAAAACAAATTTAGCTTTAAAGTGAATGTAAACCATCACATATACCCAGTGAAGTGAACAGCCTCAGATGATACACAGAGATGAAACAAATCTCCCTACACATGCAAATCTGCTGTCTTCAGCTTTATATACTGTTTAAAAAGTGCATGTCCTATTAGAATTTTCTCTTCCTGATTCACCTGTGGGTGTGGATTCCTGTCATACACTGTGAGACAGATGATTGGAGGATAGGCAACCCCCCCCCCCTCCACATAGGTAGAAACTTGCAGAGCTGTGCTGTAAATGACCAGCTCTCTGCTAATATTTATAGCACCCACCCTGACGCAAAATTCAGTCTAGTTTTATCACAGATTTTATGATGGAGAACTTGCCAGAAGTCATCATGCTGATAACAGAAGAATTGAGCAGGAGAAAGCCATTGGACTTAGGGCTTTGAAGAGAGATAAGAAAACACTGCAGATGTATGTGCCCAGCTCAAATTTCATGAATTGGGTTTAAATCCAATTTAACTAATGGAAGCACTAACTGTTAACGATAAATGCCATGATGACAGTTAGATACACTCAGTCACCTAGGTCAAGAACCATGCAGTGATATGTGCACAAGACATCCTTTTGCATACTGCCAAATTAATGTCAGAGTTCAGGAGGGATTTCTTTTTTCCTGGGACTGCATTTTTATGTTGTATATTACCTGACAGAAATGATATGTGGTCAACATAATATACTCATTGATCCTCTCCCTTCAGTCTTTGCACCCAAAGGAACCCAGAATAACAATTATAATTTTTTTTGATTTTGACATTATAGTTCTGCTGTCACTAAAATAAAAATAGTAAAACATGTGCCCCCTTCAAAGAACATATTTAATAATCTGCTCCTCGATGCCCACATCTCTGATCTCCATTCTGAAGCTTCTACTGGAAAGTATCTTGATTCCGACACTTCCAGAAGTCTCAGATATCTGGAGACCCGCCATATCCTGTGATTCCACTACTCTGCAGCAAAATGGGAACAGGAATGAGAAACCAGAGGGAGTCTAGCAAGTCTATAGTCTCTAGCAATCCCCTCTAGCAGTGCTAATATTGAATATTATGTGTGGTGTTGTCAGGGGCCGCAGTTGAAGTTCACTATGCCTTGTTATTTGACAACCACTGCTTTGCAATATGTGTATCAGAAAACCTATAAAAACATGATACAATAAAAATCATAAATGTATACTTACTATAGATACACTATAATGTTCATTCAACTGCTACTAAGAAGTTGCTACACAAAAGAAGAATATGTTAACAAATAGTCACAAAAATATTGCAAAACTTACCGAAACATTTTAAAAATGTAAATAATAAATTATTACATTTATAGAAGAATCCCAGAAAATCTATTTTTACTAAAGTGATATGGAAACTGAGCGATGCAGAGTATGTTCCTACTTCAATGATGGTAAGACACCTACAGGTCAGCTAAGAAATTGCAATACCAAAAAATAAAAAAATGGTTTAGTAAATCATTGGAATTGGATCACAGAGTATATTATATTCTGTAGTTTACACCAGATAGGCCCTCTTTGATTTATGCATGTTTATCTCCTTATTCTTTCATACATCTATGAACACAGACTAGGGTGAAAATTGTTCCTATTAGCATGTTGAGACCTTTTCCTTTAGATCAGGGTGACCAGACGTCCCCGGTTTCAGGGGACAGTCCCCGGATTGAGGACACTGTCCCCAGACCAAATCTGTCCCCGGTTTTGTCCCCAGATTGTATTTGAACAGGGGCCTGGGCAATTTCAAAGACAGTCAATGCAGAATAAAAAAAAAAATTCTGAATTACACACACCAGCTCCACCGCTCCTACTAGCTTAGGGGGTTGTATTTTTTTCCATTATTTGTGCCCCTTTTTGATGATCATGTGCTGGTCTATTTCTTCAGTTTTGGGCACATGCCCATTCTGCTGCAGCTCACATGTTGAAAAAAATATTTCTACCTTTGGACAGAGTAGGGACGTATTACAACCTCTGTCAGGTCATTATTGCTGTCTGTATGCCCACAAAGGAGATCTATCCACAGCTCCAGAAACAGGAAGTGATGGGAAACAGACAGGGGCATAGATGGGGGGGGGAGGGGCATCCAAACTACCCCCACAGCATCAGCAGTGCAGCAGCTATCGCTAACAGTTGACACGCACTTCAAGCACTTACAGGTGCAGATATTGCCTCCTGTCAGACCTCAGAGACAGGCAGCTGCATTTAAGAGCTAGGAAGGCTTTCCTTACCTCTCCCTCATCTCCTGTCACATGACCTAGCCGAGGGAGGACTTCCCTTCACTCTGTGGGTTTCATGAAAGGGTCACAATTAACTGCTAGGAGGGGGAGAATATGTACCAGTGGAAGGGGGGAGATCTGTACTGGGGGGGATCTGCCTGTACTAGTTGGGGGGGGGGGTATCTATACTAGCAGGATTTTGGCTTGGGGAGGGAGATAATTTTTTGTTGTACACTGTCTACTGATCTGTGAATTACACTCTTTTGACTAATACTCTCTCAGGGAAACTCAAAAAGTCCTAATGGCACTATTCTGGTGGTAGTTTGCACTAGTGCCAATATCATTACTGACACCTGTGGCAAATTCAGATAGTTCTCATTACTGTCACTTTAAGAATCTGTTGCTATGGCAGCATCAAATTCTTAAAGAATTAACAGGAAACTGATGGTAATTAAGATCAACTGTGAGCTGACGTAGAGAAGTACGCTAGTACTCAGAGCAGGCCGTGACTGTGCTGGGAAGCTGCCCATTCAGGCCCCATTCAACTCTCACCCAGGAGACTCCCCATCAGGTCCACTTTACTTTTGATTAACAGCATGTAAGAAGGGCTTTGCAAATTACTAGAATTGGTATCAAGAACAAAAGTCCCTGCCCGGCACCTGTTCTTTGCTAGAATATTATCCGTCCTCCTGAGCCAAAACTCTCCACCATATTGTGCCTGACTCCATGCCAGAGGTCTCCAGACAACATTCCTGGCCATTGACCTTTACATCCCCAAAGGAAGGAATGTCCACACATAAAGTAGTTGCTGCAGTTTACTGAAATGGCATAACAGTCACATCACATTGACATACATTCTGGAGTCATTCGACATTACACAGTCAATCACATTTAGTTGTAGCGAGGAGCTGGCTGATGTTGCCTGCAATTCAGAGACAATGTGCAATGTTGTCTGCAATTCAGAGACAATGTGCATTGCTATTTATATGGCGTTGGCTCCTTCTAGTGTTGGCTTGGACTCCATGTGTTTCTTTTTCTCTAAAGCAAAGAATTGTGGGAGGTGTAGTTCTGAATGCTGGGGTTTCTGTTCCAGCAGGACTGGTCTGAACTGCAACTACCAGAATGCATTGTGAACCGAACAGAATGCTGGGCGCGGAAATAAAGGGGCTGGCTTGGGCCTAGATCGCTCTTTTGGGAAGCCTGCTTGGATCTGCTAACAGGGGCTCTGTGACAGTATGAGCCGGAGGCTTGCATAGGAAGGAGTTTACAGCCAGTGGAATAACTGCAGACAGCATTGCTTCATGTCTATGGTGGTCCAGAGGTTGTTCCAGATTCTTCATCACTACCTGCACATCAGATCCATGTAGGCCACGGCACGGAGTGACGGAGGTCAGATGCCATTTCCCTGAGCCAGGACCCGGAGGAAGATCCTGTAAAGAATCACCATCTGTTCTTCCTATCAGCAGCTTCTGTTAAGCTATTTGGTGAGCGGGCATATGCCCATCTATACTAATTGACACTGCATATAGACACCTTTGTCTCTGCCTGAGTTTCTGACACTGGCAGTTCTATCAAGGCAAGTTAATTTACTTTCAATGACACTGTATGCAGACAGCGGTGCTTTGCTCACCATTTAATCTTCTGCAAATCTATACTGGATACGGCGGTAACATTAAAGCATTACAAGTGCTTATTTCATACAGGAAAGTTTTGCCAATTCCAAGGGATAACCACAATCAGTTAATTCACTCTGTTTTACCATCAAGGATTAATCTTCTAAACAGTCACAAAGAGCTAGCTGAAGATTTTCCGGATACCGCGGAGTGATTATTAACTCCTCTATTTCTCTCCTCAATAGCATATTTTTGAATAGAGCTGTGCCACACAGGGGGTCTACTCTCATCTCTCTGGAACGTTGCTTAAAGGAGCCAACCAACTTAAATATAACAGTTTCTGAGTGTTTTGACAATTGTTTGATGATTAATGACCTGTGGGTTGAGGAGATAGACAGGAGTGGTCCAACATATACATAAAGTGCCGGTCGCCTTCCTTTCTGCTGCCTGTTCACATAGGTTGCTGTGCTTAAATGGAAAGGATTTAATTGTATTTAGAGATACTGTTTACTTTACAATTGTACTTTACTAAAGTAGTTCTAAATTGCAACTCTTTACAGTAGAAGCTATAGACTGTTTGTTTGGTCATTTTCAGGTAATACAGTTTCATGCTATGCAACATATGTGTTAACTTTGCTGTAGTAAACAAACTTGAACTGTTTCAATGGCACAGTGTGGTTTTCTTATTATTGGTGTCAAACAGTATAAAAATGACTGAACTCAGGGTGTCAGAGGACTTGCAGAGTCGGGGCAACTAGTGGGATTCTACAAGCAGCCCTCATGAGGGTAGCGCTGCATTGAGCGGTCTACAGTAGTCGCATGTGAAAGCATATGCAGCACCTTGGCAGCCATCTCCCTCTAACAGTCTCTCCTCCACCCCGGGGCCATTAGTACTCACAGGACTGTGGTCTCTGTAGTCACCTCCTGCTTAAGTACATCTCTCCTGGGACCTTCCAGGGAAGCAGCCTCACAGAGGGAACTTTTGGCCTGGCCTGAAAAGCCTTTTGCTATCCGCCCTAGCCATCACCTCCATAAGAGATAGAAAGACTACAGCTGGCTCTTCCTAAGCGCAGTTCTTCTCTTCCCGAATGCAGGTCAACTCTTCCCAGCCCCTGCCCAGGACCTACATGTGCTAGTTACATCCACAAAGATGTGGGGTGTTTAGCTCCCATGCCCCAAGTGCTCCTAGGGCTCCTCCCAGCCTGGCTTATAACAGGGCTTTAACTCACCAATGACATCACTGCAGGAGGACTCTTCTTAAAAGGGGCCTAGCACCTATGACCCTATTTACTGTACCCACCTAGTGGCAAAAATAACTGCATCTGCCTGCAAGCGCACAGCAGTGGGCAGATTCTAAAGCCACTATTGGACTTCTGTGCATGCACTCTTAATTAAAAGTGAATCTGATGGGGAACTGGCCTCTCAGTTCTCTATCAGGCTCTGATAGAGGCCTGTCAGTGTGGTGGGTGCAGTGGCCAGGACGGGGGGGCAGGAGTGAGCACACTCCAGTGTGGATATTCCTTGCCTCATGCAGGCACGGACAGATTCATGTACCTGCCTATGACAGGTACATGAACTGGGCGCAAGCACTGATACTTTCAGTGGTGTGCCCCAATGGAATTCTAAATGGTGTTTATGAAATACAGTACATAGCATACCCTGACCCTTGCCCTCCAGGTGTTATACACTCTTGATCCCTGCACTCTGTGTGTTAGGCACTTCTGACACCAGCACACTATGTCTTGTACACTCCCAACCCCACTTCTGTGGGTCTTACGCAGCCCTGACACCTGCACACCACTTGACCCCTGTACTCTGTGCATAATGCACTCCTGACCCCTGTGCTTTGTGCATTACACACTCCTGATGCCTGTGCTCTCTGGGTTACTCACTCCTGACACCTACACACTGTGTCTTATGCACACCTGACCCCTGCACTTTGTATGATATGCACTGCTGATCTCTGCACTCTATACACTATACTATGAATGTCCCACTCCCGACCACTGCACTCTCTATTTTGTACAACAGTTGCTGTTGCTAAGTAGTCATTGACTATGTTAACAAAGTTCTTCAAGGAAGGGTGTGTGCAGAAAACATAGGTAATAGAAGTGTTTCCTTTCTTAAAAATGGTTGTGCTGCGGTTTGTAAGTGTCTTTTAGGCTCTCACTTGTGGCACAATAATTAAAGAATATTTTTTGGGAACAAGGACTGTGGCATATGTTATCATTTACACATAGAGTAGACTCAAGTTTTAAACCCCTCCAACTGTATAGGCAATTTTGCCACACCCACAATCTGTTGTGGTTGGCGCAGTGGGCCACCAAATTATTCTCCTGTGAGTGCTAAAAACTGAACACCCCCAAGGTGAATCAGCCTTGTGTGTGCATTTTCAATAACAGTGATTGATTCACTACTTATTGATCGCTTGCTGAAAGTCACATTACTTAATTTATAAATATGCCCCTATATATGCCCTAATGACCCATATGACCGGGTCAGATGGTCATATGGTGATACATTGTAGTCAGATGTACCTGTGAAGGCACCCTGAATGATCTAAGATGTGTTTTGAGCTGATCTTAAATGCACCTGAGAGCACACTAACCCTATGGCGACGTTCACACTAGCCCTCATGGCAAACAGTGTGGGCTAGTGTCAGTGTCAGCTCCGGTAGGGAGATGCCCAGTGCGTTGCTTTTGACTTATGCTCTTAGCATAGGACAAGGTATGTATACAGCAGAAGAGGGCAATATTTATTGCTAGGGGTTAGGTTAGTTTAGGCTTAGGGATTTTGTGGATTAGGCTCGGTTCACACTCCTGCGACTTAGGATTTTACTTTGAGAGCCAAAGTTGCAGGACATGTAAAATGCCATGTATCTTTATGAGAGTCATTTCGGTTGACACCTACTTCTTAAAATGCTAGTCAATGACTTGGCTCCAGTAGATCAATTGGGAAAAGTCAGAGAAAAGTCAGAAGTCTATATCTGCATATTGGTCACCATCTGACCTGCAGTTGATCACCATTTGACCTGTAATTTATCACCATCTGACCTGAAATTGATCACCATCTGACTTGCAAATAATCACCATCTGACCTGCAGTTGATCCCCATCTGACCTGTAATTTATCACCATCTGACCTGAAATCGATCACCATCTGACCTGCAATTGATCACCATCTGACCTGCAATTGAACACCATCCTATCTGCAGTTGATCACCATCTGAGCTGTAATTGATCACCATCTGACCTACAATAGCTCACTATCTGACCTGCTTTTAAGCTGCAATAACCTGCTTTAAATTCCAGTTGACTTATATGAGGGAAAAGCAGTTCCGAAGTGAACAAATCCCACTTACAAAGGCCCTAATTCTAAGAAGATTATCATATGTAATTTAAATACAAACATGTAAAACCAATGAATCTGATCAGGAATATTTTCCATAGTGTCCAATTTCAAGAAGCTTTCATTGCAGTGTCTTTGTCAGAATAGGCTTGCCCATAGCGCAAATGAAATTGCCCAGTGCATAAATATGTGCATGCAACCGGCTGGGCAGATATGCATGGACGTGGGCATAAGCGCGCGCACTTGTGCACGAGCATGCACGTTCGCTCATCCAGGCATGCGCCTGTCCCCAATGCTGGCGCTAAACGGGCTATTTAAACAGGCTGCAGTATTGGCTCACTGCTGTTTGGTTTACAGCTTCTGTGTACTCATTCATGATTCCTGTGTTTGACCTCTGATCCTGACCTACGTTTGTCTGCTTCCTGCCCTGACCTCGGCTCGTCTCTGGATTCTGCTTCTGCCTCCTGTTCTTTTTTATTATTATTATTATGCAGGGTTTATATAGCACAGACAGTTTACGCAGCACTTTACAACATAAGGGCAGACAATACAATTACAATACAATTTAATTCAGTAGGAATCAGAGGGCCCTGCTCGCCTAAAGCTTACTTTCTAAGAGGGAAGGTCAAGAGTTACAAAAGGTAATAACCGTGGGGGATGAGCTGATGGAGAAAATAAATGTACAGTTGTTAGGTGGGGGCCAGATAGGCTTCCCTGAAGAGATGATTTTTCAGGCATCATCTGAAAGTGGAAATAGTAGGAGATAGTCGGACAGATGGGGGTAGAGAGTATCAGAGTATGGGAGAGGCTCTGGGGAAGTTCTAGAGGCACGCATGGGATGAGGTGACAAGGGAGCTAAAGAGCAGGAGGTCTTGGGAGGAACGAAGAGAACAATTTGGTTGATATTTTGACACTATAGTGATAGAGTGACAGCATTGTGAATGGCTTTGTAATTTACTGTTAGTATCTTGAATTTAATTAGTTGGGTGAGCGCAAGCCAGTTGAGGGATTGGCACAGAGGGGTTGCAGACACTGAGCAGTTTGTAAGGTGGATGAGCCTGGCAGCAACATTCATGATGGACTGAAGGGGGGATAGCCTATTTAAAGGTAAGCCAATTAGGAGGGAGTTGCAGTAGTCAAAGCAGGATATGATCAGGGAGTAAATTAGAAGCTTTGTGATGTCAACAGTTAGGAAGGGGCGCATCTTGGAGATGTTGCGGCAAGCTTTGGACAGTGATTGGACGTGGGGCTGAAAGAATAGTTCAGAGTCCAGGATTACACCTAGGACCTTGGCATGGGGG
>BLSH010025828.1:90461-102667 GCA_018402905.1 Glandirana rugosa
TGGGCGTTAAGGGGGAAAATGTCGGGTCCGTCCGGGAGTCAAAGTTAGCCTTTTACTATGGGGTTAAATAATAAAAATAGATAGAAAATCACTACAAGAGGATTTAGTCTAGCACCTTGTCACATTATACATACGGTCGGTTGTGTATCGGTTGTTAGGTTTAAGAAGTATACGGGTGGGAAAAAAAACCTTTGGGGAGTGACACCTTCTCAAATTTTAAAAGGAACCGGATTGGGAGTTGTACCCCGACTGTTTTTTTTTAATTGAAGTACGGATGACCAGATGGGAAGGATAGGTGGTGTACGGTCAAATGAGGAGAAACTACGGGTCTTGGGCCATACTCTACGGATAGGAAGGGTAGACCAGTAGGCATGAAGTTAATTTTTTTTTGTCAGCCCCATGTTGAGGGTTAGGCCAAGGAAAATTTTAAACTCTTCCACAGTGAGGGGTTTCCAAAAAAAAGGGTGGGCATATGAAGAATTTGGATTGTTGGCTATGTGTTGGCTGGCATACATATTACACTGTTCCACGATCTGATTTAGGAGAACATCACTAAAAGATAGATAAAAATAATAAATTGGGGTATCATTTTCCGATTGAAACTGAGGGCCTGCCTGGGCTGTAAAAGGGGGAATTGCGGGTTCTACTGAAGTTGTGGGCAGCCATGTCGGATATAGCAGAACATCTGGGAGGCTACCATGGGCCCTGCCTTGTTGTTGGGTTGCCCCATTGCTAATATCTGGCCAATCCTCTGTGCTTGCAGGGCAACTTGCATTACTATTGATGGATGCCTGCCTATCCTGGAGTGCTGCCCTGCTGGTGGATGCCTCCATATTCATTGCGCTTCTGGTGGATGGCTGCTCATATCGCCTGGGCCTCTTTGTGACAATTCTGTCCTCCTCTGTTTCCATTTCAGAGCCACAGCTCTCTGCTGGCTCATAATCGCTATCAGAGTCTGATGGAGAGAGTTCCCCGCTACTCTCATCCGACATGCTCTGGAGTATCCGGAGAGCCTCCTCACCGCTATATAATCTTTTAGCCATGGGGATGTGCACAGAGGTTGATCACTGGGATGTGGCAGATGTTCACAGAGAGATTTGGCAAATGTTCACAGACAGATTAGGCAGATGTGACAGATGAGATGTTGATCACTGGGATGTAGAGGATTATTTTGGACAGATGTGGCAAATTATTATGGGCAGATGTGCCAGATGATGGTGGGCAGATTACTGACAGGTGTGCACCAGATGTGCCAGAATATGATGGGCAGATGATGAGCAGATGTTCCAGATGATGATGGGCAGGTTATTATTGAAAGATGTGCCAGGTGATGATAGGCAGATGTGCCAGATAATGTATCAGATGATGGGCCAGATGTTTACTGATGATGCGCCAGAATATGATGGGCAGATGTGCCAGATGATGAGCAGATTATTATTGGTAGATGGGCAGATGTGCCAGATGTGCGCCAGATGATGGGCAGAATATTTACTGGCAGATGGGCAGATGTGCGTTAGATGATGGGCAGATGTGCATCAGATGATGTGCATATTATTACTACCAGATGTGCCAGATGATGGGCTGATGTGCCAGATGGGCAGATGTGCCAGATGATGGGCAGATGATGGGCAGATGATGGGCAGATGTGCCAGATGATAATGGGCAGATGTGTCACAAACAGATGTTCATTTGGTGTTTTGGGACACTGTGTTTGGGGACACTGTGACAATAAATGTTTGGGGGCACTAGCTGGGCGATCAGTGGTCAATAAACAAAAAACAGCTAATAACTCACTGATCTCCCGCACAGATCTTTATCTTCCTCTCCTCACTGACGGCTCTGTGTGAGGAGAGGAAGATTTCACAGCCCTCACAACAGCTGTGTTTACATTTACATGACGGCTGTGATTGGCACAGCCGTCATGTGATCAGGACGGCCAATCACAGAGCCCTTCTGACGTAGTTTGTTGCCATGTCTCTGGGGGACACAGGCACATCGGGATTGCGCCACTGTGCGGGCACGCGGCCGCGCGATCTCCGTTGTTGTGCCGCCCCCCAGCCTGACTTTACATGACATGATGGCTGTTATTGAACACAGCCATCATGTCATCAGGAGGGCAGTACACACTGCCCACCTGCCGATCCGAGATGCGGCATGTCCGGGGGACACGCGCGCATCGGGATTGCGCGGCTGCGCGTGCACGCGCCTGCGCGATCCCACTCCTTCTGAATGACGTGCATATACATCCTGTCAGAAGGAGGAATCGCCTACCCGGCCGTATATGTGCAGTGGCCGGGTAGGAAGTGGTTAAACCAGACGGGGAGTAGCTCTTAAGGAGAAAGATCCACTTTGACTCCATCTTAGACAACTCCCTCACCCTAAGGCTTCCCCTCCAATGTGAAACAAAGCAGTCAATACCCACAAAAAGGGTCCCTGTGGGATCTCGTGCATGTATCTTGTCATAATATCTGGATACACTATGATTTTTGTATCCTTTATGTATGTTGGCCAGATGTTCACCGAGTCTAGTGCCCAGGGCCCTTGTGGTCTTGCCCACGTATTGCAGGCCACAAAGGCACTGTAGCAAATAGACTATGTGGGTGGCCCTACAAGTAATAAAGGACTCAATAATATAGTCCTTGTTAGTGACAGTAGATGAAAAATTTAGGATTTTTTTCCTCTGAAACCTATTTACCTGGCAAGCCTGGCATTGACCACATTTAAAGTATCCCTTAAGGTTATGGAAGAGAGGGGCACTGGAGGGGGGATCGATGATGTTATGTACCAATTTAATACTCAAAGATGGCACTCCTCTATATGTTATTAGAGGTCTAGGTGGCAAGGCTGTACCCAAGACAGGGTCGTTCTGCAAAATATGCCAGTGTGTACGGAAGATTCTTTGTATTGCCCTATGTTGTGTAGAGAAGTTTGTGATGAAAACAAACTGGCGGCCAGGGTCTGATCCCTGGTCAGTCTGCCTTTTCCTTCCCGTTAACAATAGACCCCTATCCATATCTCGTACAGATTGGGCTATACGCAAAGGGGCCTCCTCATATCCTTTTTCTATAAATCGTCCAATTAATACCTCCGCTTGCGTATGAAAGTCCATTTGGCTGGTGCAATTTCTCCTAATACGGAGCAGTTGGCTCTTGGGAACTCCTTCTAACCATGGTCTATGGTGATAACTGTCCCTGGAAATGAAAGAGTTCCGGTCTGTGGGCTTGAAATAGGTCATTGTTGTCATTTTACCCTCTTCCATCTTAATGGATAAATCCAAAAAGTTGACCGAGGTTTGACTATATTCAAAATTCAGTTTAATACCCCTATCGTTGTTGAGGGATCCCACAAATTCCACAAGTGAAGTATGGTCTCCCTTCCACAGGAGGAGGACGTCATCAATGTAGCGTACCCAAAAGACCAATTCAGGCCTATTCTGGGAATCGATGACGTCCTCCTCCCATTTAGCCATAAATAAATTGGCTAAGCTGGGGGCATATTTTGCCCCCATAGCCACCCCTCTATTTTGCAAATAAAAGCTACCCCCGAACCAAAAATAGTTCCGGGAGGCAGCAAATTTCAGTAGCTCCAAAATGAACTCCCTTTGGATGGACGCCAATCCCTCCTCTTGTTCCAAAAAATATTGTACTGCTTGGTATCCTAAATCATGGGGAATAATGGTGTACAGCAGTGGTCCTCGGGACCCACTAACAGGCCAGGTTTGCAGGATAACTGAAATACATCACAGGTGATATCATTTGCTGCTCAGTGATTGCAGAATTCTAGTCTGCATCTCCCCAAGGTAATACTTAAAATCTGGCCTGTTAGTGGGTCCTGAGGACCGGAGTTGAGAACCACTGGTGTACAGGGAGGTGACATCCCCTGTAGCAAGCCACCACCCCTTCTCGATAGGACTATTTTCCACTAGATTGATCACCGCAGTGCTATCCTTGATGTATGATGGCATTCGACCAATCAAGGGCTGCAGGAAGCGATCTATGTACTTGCCCACCCGAGACGTCACTGAGTCAATGCCACTGACTATTGGATGTCCCGGGTGGCAAGTGGGATTCTTGTGAATTTTTGGTAAATAGTAAATGACAGGGGTTCTGGGAGCAGCCGGAATCAAAAACGCTGCTTCCTTCCTATTGATGATTCCCTGTTTCTGTGCCCTACAGATTATCCTCTCTAGTTATTTCTTATATTGGTTAACCGGATTTCTCCTAAGGGGTATATAAGTTTCTGTATCACTTAGGATATTGTTCATTTCCTTTAAGTACGCCTCTTTGTCCAATAACACAACCCCCCCCCCCCTTTATCAGCGGGTCTAATGATAAGATTCTTTCTCTCACAAAGGTCCTGCAGGCCCTTCTCTAAGTGGCTGGGCATTTTATTTATTTTAATGGGTAATTTATCCAAATCTCTTAAAACCACCTCCTTAAATACCCGTAGTGAGGGAGTCTGACCCCCCGGAGGGTTAAAGAGAGAAGCATTGGATAGATTAGACCCCCGTATCTCTGAGGGTCTATTGCCTTGATTAACAATGGGGTTTAACATAAAATGTTTTTTAATGCTCACTTTCCTTATGTATCTATGTACATCCATAAAGGTTTGAAACTTGCTCAGACCCTTAGGTTGAGCAAATTTCAAACCCTTATCTAATATTTTTTTCTCATTGTCCATTAGTGAATGGGAGCTCAGGTTGTATGAGCCTCCCCCTAACGCTCCCTCTTCCTTTTGTTTCTGTACCTCTATTTAGGTGTTGACATTACCTCTGACCCCTCCAACCTGTATTCGGCAAATTTTGCTGCGTTACTTGTTAAGACTAGAGCAGATCTTCTACACTGGCACTCACGCACATTAACGTGGTTTGGCTGGTGCAATGCCCTTAAGATGACCCTATTGCCTAGGGTTTTGTACCTGAATCAAGCACTTCCCATTCGCCTTCCTCCAGCCTTCTTTAAACGGATGAGCTCTATGTTCCGAGATTTTGTCTGGTCCCATCACAGGTCCCGCCTTAGACCTCCATCTGCCAAAACATAGGGGTGGAGTGGGCCTCCCAGATGTGAGGGCCAACTATAGAGTGACACATCTCACCAGACTGGTGGAATGGCATTGTCATGTGGACGCGAAACACTGGGTAGCCATGGAAATAGAAGATTCCAATGGCACGGCCAAAAGCTGGCTGTGGATTTACCGGTTCTCGGCAACCCGGAATTCCCGCCTGGCCTCCACAACCCCCACTTCCAGTGCTTGGCCACAAGTGGACATCTCCATCTTTGAGACTTTTTGGGCCCGGACAGACGACTCTCTCCCTCAGCAGGGACAACGGTGGTGGACCCTCCCTTAGGTTTCTGGAGTGGCATTCAGCTCCGTAACTTTCTACATGGATGTCTACGGACTCTGGGTACGTTTCGCCAGCTCACGGAGCTGGAACAGATGTGTCGGCGAGGGGAACTAGTCCACCATAGCCTTTCAGTAAGCTACGCGTCTCTAACCTGCCCGACTGAGGAGTTTACGCCGCAATTTCTATCTAAATGGGAATCTGATTTAGGCACCCAGTTTACTGTCTCCCAGAAGGAGAAGATCCTTCATTTCGCCCAAAAGTCCTCCATTGCTACCAGAGTTCAAGAGACATGCTACAAGATTCTTACTAGATGGTACAGAGTACCAACTATGTTGCACCGGTTCCTCCCTCAAGTCCCTAGTCTATGCTGGAGATGCGGCAACGCAGATGCTGCACATCTTCTGGGACTGTCCTAAACTTGGGCCCTTTTGGTGCGAGGTGATCGGCACAATCAAACACCTGACCAATGTTGATTTGGAGGGTAACCTTGCTGTCTGCCTGCTTCACCTTTCAGAGAGATTGATTAAGAAATATAAGTCCTCTCTGACAATCAAACTACTGAACGCTGCCAAGGCCTGCATCCTCCTGTGTTGGAGATCATAGACCCCCTCGTCAAAATTGCTTTGGGTCTTTAAGGTGAATGAACTGAGAGACCTGGAGGATCTCACCGCAACCCTGCATAAGGGGGAGGAGACCTTTTGTGGGACCTGGAGACCCTGGAATCATTTTGTATACACAGACACCTATCCCCAGGAGGTAGCTCAGTCTTAATGATTCCCTTGAGTGACACCCTGCTTCCTGGATGAGAGGCCCCTCCTTCTTCTTCTTTCTTTTTTCTTCCTTCTGCCTTTGTTCTCCTCTTTCCATCTCAATACTGGCTTCCAAGCTCTAGGGGACCCCTGATCCCCAGAATTTTGTTCCCCTAGGCAACATCCCTTCCCTCATCCATTTTGACTCTGTAATGGGCCCTGTTCAGATACATGCATATCCTTGTCTATATCTTTTTTTTTGTCAAGTGGTCCCTTTGCTGGGTGGGGTAAGCCTTAAGAATACAATTTTCCATGTTATGCTGTAAAGGTTTCTATACGGCATCTTATTTTAAGTTATACTTTAATACATTTTTGCATTCTAGTCTCTCTGTTTTGGGTCTTGCATATAGTTTCATGACAGGGATTACATGTCTATGAGCTGATCACCATCTTCATACTTGTAAGAGTCTTACATTTATTTTTTATTGTGAAGTACTGGATTTTCCCTATTCATCTGGACTATGTGACCCAATACGACCCGTCTGATGATGTTAATACCCTGATTGTTACATGCAATTTTTTCTTTGAAAATAAAAGAATTACAAAAAAAAAACTGTTAAAATACTAATATATCTTCAGTGGAAACTCTTTTATATGGCTTAATTTAGATGTGCGGTTGGGGGGGGGGGGAGCGTGGGCCAGGGAAAAAGGTGCGGTTGAGCTGCATTTTTGCTGCTGTCAACCCCCCCTTTACGCTGCAATACGCAGCGGTCAAAGGTGTTTACATGCTGTGGTCACGATTCTTCGCTTTGCGCCTGCGGTTTACCTCACCACCTGTCAGTAGCTTTTAAAGCTCAATCTGAATGCAGATCGTGCTTCAAAGGAAAGGGAGATTTAGACGCACGTCTAAGGCCGGCCATACATGGTTCGAATGGAACCATTGGAGATTCCAACCATTAATGAGCAGGCTGAATGTACCAAGTTGATAGATCGATCAATATGAGTACAACCAGCCTGCTGGATTTGCTTGCGTTTATCACCGCAAGACATAGCCGCTAGTGATAATCATTGTCTTCTCCCGGCGGGGATGGCTTTCCCCACCCATCCCCGCCCCCCTACCAGGAGTGGACGATGGCCCAGCAGGAGGAATTCCCCTGTCAGCACTGTCTTTGTTGATGGAGGAATCAAGCAAATTTCTCCATGTATGGCCAGCCTAAATCTACCCTAATACATTCCACTTATCTATAGGATGTGCTTAATCTGTGAAGCATAATAAACACAACCTGCACTAGATATTTGGATTATAAATGTGGAGATTTATTTCTGGCTCACTCTCTTGCAGTTGCCTGCTGCTGCACCTTGAAGGAAATTATATCCGTTGCAGCCGAAAACCTGTACTTTGCTCATGAAAGCAACCTCATCAGTCACCTTAACAACCGCGTGATGGGAAGGTGGAAGGTGCTTAATCAGCTTGGTACCACATTTAAAGAGAAGGAGAGCTCAGAACAAATATGAGCCAATGTGAATCACGTCTGAGCTTGCAATTTGGGAGAATGGAAAAATACTGATTTCTTTTAATGTATTAGAAAACAGGTTTCCGAATAGCTTTTATGTTGGTAGAGGAAGGTGCATTTTTTAAATCTTTTACAATGGGGATGATAGCACACTGTCCCAACAACTATATAAAGTAATAATTCTACATACAAGCAGTTAAAATCTTTAAAAGACACAAATGAATGTCCTTCAAAGGGTGTCAACTTCTTCATAAAATTCTTCATAAAAGTTTCTTAAATAAGTATACTACAAGGGTGCGTAGATTTAATTATGCCACAACTAGGCTTTAAGAGGGGAACCCTAACTAGTTCACCACTGCATGAAGCTAAGCAAAAGTGGCAATAAAAACACACATGCTTTGAATAAAATATAATTTTATGTTCCATTTTTACCTATATTTACCTATAGTTTCAATTAGAGTTGCACCGATACTGATATCGGTATCGGTACTGAAACTAAGCATTTGCACAAGTAATTGTACTCATGCAAATGCTCTAATACCCAAAAATGATACCTTTGTGGTGCAATTTGAGCGCATGCAAAATGAATGGGCTTAAATCGCATTGCCACGAATCGCATGCAATTTGAACAGGAATTCTGTCCAAATCACATGCCGTTTCCCCCACTGCTCCTGTGTGAACCCAGGCTTGTCATAGTGATTTCATCCTGGGTTCACACAGGAGCAGTGCGGGACACAACATGCGTAGAGAACCGGAAGCGCACGCATTCCTGTTCAAATCACTTGTGATTCTTTGCAGTGCGATTTTAGCCCATTCGTTTTGCAAAGGTATCGTCACTCGGTTTCGACGAGTACTTGACCAAAAGTATCGGTATTCGTATTTGCCGGTAAAAAAACGGCAATACATTCTACTGTTGTATTGACACTATAACAAATAAAGTATATGTAAGATGGTTAATATGTTAACCTGAATGTATCTGGGACTGTTATACCTGTGCAGCTTTAAAGCGATTGTAAAGCTTCTTGCTTTATTTTATTAAAATTACAAACCTGTTATACTTACCTGCTCTGTACAATGGTTTTGCACAGAACAGCCCGATCCTCCTCTTCTGCCCCCCTCCGTTGCCCCTGGTTTCACCCAGCCCTTCTCTGCCGACTGCCCCCATAGCAAGTTGCTTGCTGTAGGGGGCGTTCATACATATTTACGCCCAAGCCCTGCCCTTCCATCATGCGCTCTGTTTGACAGCAGAAGGAGCCGATGGCTCCCGCTGCTGTATCTGAGCCATAGAGGAGCGAGAGAGCCTCGGCTCTCATGCACATTGCTGGATCGAGATTGGGCTCAGATATGTATTTAGGGGGCTTTGGATGGGATCTGCATGCTAATGCAGTATGATAAAAAAAACCTTTAACCACCTGCCGACCGCCCGCCGCAGCGTGATGGCGGAAACATGGCTCGTTATCGCGAACCGCCGTCACCTGGCGATAGCTAGTATTGTGAGCATGCGCGTGCTCACTGTGTTCTGGGGAGGCCAGGTAGCGGGTAGGGCAGACTCAATCGCCACCGGCTACCCGCGATCGCAGTGAAAGAACGGAGGTCCGTGTATGTAAACACGGATCTCCGTTCTGACAGAGGGGGACGGGCTGTGATCACAGGCTTCCTGTGTATGGAAGCCGTGATCACTCCCCTCCCCCTGCCAGCCCAGGCCCCATACAGTTAGAACACACTCGGGGAACACAGTTAACCCTTAGAGCGATCCCTCCAGGTTAACCCCTTCACTGTCAATGGCATTTACACAGTAATCAGTGCATTTTCATAGCACTGATCGCTGTATAAGTGCCAATGGTCCCAAAAAAGTGTCAAAATGGTCCGACATGTCTGCCGCAATATTGCAGTACTGCTAAAACTCGCAGATCGCTGCCATTACTAGTAAAAAATAAAAAATAAAAATTAAAACCCCACAAATTAATTCTCATCATCCGTAAATGCGCCAACCTTTGTGCAAACCAATCAATAAACGCAGATTGCGATTTTTTTACCAAAAATATTAGGAAGAATATAAATATGCCAAAACCGATGAAAAATTTTTTATTTTTTATAATTTTTTTTTTTTGCTCTTTTTTTGTTTATAACGGTGATCAGAAATTACGCAGAGGTGATCAAACACCACCAAAAGAAAGCTCTATTTGTGGGGAAAAAAGGACGTCAATTTAATTTAGGTACAACGTCGCACGACCGCGCAATTGTCAGTTAAAGCGACGCAGTGCCGAATCGCAAAAAGTGCTCTGGTCCTAAAGTGTGAAATCCTTCCGGGACTGAAGTGGTTAAAAGCCAATATTGACTTTGAGGCTGGATTCACACCAGTCCGGTGCGAATTCCAGCTCCGTTCTCCCTGGGAAGAGAACAAGCTGTTGTTTAGCGCTTCCTCTCCGTTCTAGCAGGGGATCAGCTGACCTGGGAGAGGGGGGAGAGGGGGGAGGTGTAGTGAAGAAGGGGAGAGATACCTGGTGAAGAAGGGGAGAGATACCTGTTCACAACGGAACACATCTGCGAATCAGATGTGTTCCCACTGAACAGAATGTGCCTGGAATTCACACCGCACAGCTTGGAAAACGCACATGTTTGCTGTGTAATGCAGAGTGTGAATGCAATGCACATATGTGAACCAGACCCATTAAAAACAACATGTTTTCAAATGGTCTGCGAATTGGATGCAGTAAAGCAGCATCCAATTCGCATAGGTGTGAACCCAGCCGAAACGTCAATAAAGACTACTTGATTTTAAAAAAAAAGAGTTTTTGGGCTTATTACCCCTGCATGTTATCACTGTTAACTGATTTTAGTTAGAAATTCTCTAAACCACTTTTTTTTCCATTTGGTGAAAATGTGCTTCCTACCCTCCCACTGCAGATCTATGAAGGCGTATGAATGAGTATTGGCCAGGCCTCTAATCACAAGAGAAAAGAGAGGGAGGTGTGTGTGACCCGGACTGTTTAGAGCTCAAACTCTGGTGTCTGGTACATGCAGTGCAGGGGTCAGGAGTGGGTAAAGAACAACGTGGTTTCAGGCTCCAATGCAAACATTTAATAAGTTGTCATTTTTTTTATTAATGTAAGAGCATTTATAACATTTTTGCAGAAGGTGGAATTAGTCTTTAAAGCCTAGCTACAGTCAGGTCCATAAATATTGGGACACCGACACAATTCTAATGTTTTTGGCTCTATACACCAGCACAATGGATTTGAAATGAAACAAACAAGATGTGCTTAAACTGCAGACTTTCAACTTTAATTTGAGGGTATTTACATCCAAATCAGGTGAACGGTGTAGGAATTACAACAGTTTGTATATGTGCATCCCACTTTTTAAGGGACCAAAAGTAATGGGACAATTGGCTGCTCAGCTGTTCCATGGCCAGGTATGTGTTATTCCCTCATTATCCCATTTACAAGGGGCAGATAAAAGGTCCAGAGTTCATTTCAAGTGTGCTATTTGCATTTGGAATCTGTTGCTGTCAACTCTCAATATGAGATCTAAAGAGCTGTCACTATCAGTGAAGCAAGCCATCATTAGGCTGAAAAAAAAACAAAACAAACCCATCAGAGAGATAGCAAAAAAAATTAGGTGTGGCCAAATCAACTGTTTGGAACATCCTTAAAAAGAAAGAACACACTGGTGAGCTCAGCAACACTAAAAGACCCGGAAGACCATGGAAAACAACTGTGGTGGATAACCGAAGAATTCTTTCCCTGGTGAAGAAAACACCCTTCACAACAGTTGGCCAGATCAAGAACACTCTCCAGGAGGTAGGTGTATGTGTGTCAAAGTCAACAATCAAGAGAAGACTTCACCAGAGTGAATACAGAGGGTTCACCACAAGATGTAAACCATTGGTGAGCCACAAAAACAGGAAGGCCAGATTAGAGTTTGCTAAACAACATCTAAAAAAGCCTTCACAGTTCTGGAACAACATCCTATGGACAGATGAGACCAAGATCAACTTGTACCAGAGTGATGGGAAGAGAAGAGTATGGAGAAGGAAAGGAACTGCTCATGATCCAAAGCACACCACCTCATCAGTGAAGCGGGGTGGTAGTGTCATGGCGTGGGCATGTATGGCTGCCAATGGAACTGGTTCTCTTGTATTTATTGATGATGTGACTGCTGACAAAAGCAGCAGGATGAATTCTGAAGTGTTTTGGGCAATATTATCTGCTTATATTCAGCCAAATGCTTCAGAACTCATTGGACGGCGCTTCACAGTGCAGATGGACAATGACCCCAAGCATACTGCGAAAGCAACCAAAGAGTTTTTTAAGGGAAAGAAGTGGAATGTTATGCAGTGGCCAAGTCAATCACCTGACCTGAATCCGATTGAGCATGCATTTCACTTGCTGAAGACAAAACTGAAGGGAAAATGCCCCAAGAACAAGCAGGAACTGAAGACAGTTGCAGTAGAGGCCGAGCATCACCAGGGATGAAACCCAGCGTCTGGTGATGTCTATGCGTTCCAGACTTCAGGCTGTAATTAACTGCAAAGGATTTGCAACCAAGTATTAAAAAGTGAAAGTTTGATTTATGAGTGTTAATCTGTCCCATTAT
>BLSH010025828.1:129216-147911 GCA_018402905.1 Glandirana rugosa
CCCTCGTGCTCCCGACCTAACCTGTGTCCACTACCATTCTACAGCAGGTCTTCAGGCACGATCTGACTTCTCATCACTCCGTCCGTTTAGTCATGTCCTCCTCGTCCGTTAGCCCACCAGCCCACGTCCGTCCCAGCAATTGTCCGTCCGTCTAACTCCATGTGTCCCCAGTCTGTCTTCTCACCAGCATCCGTTCGCCCCCCATCCACGTCTGTCTCAAGTTCGTCTACAGTGTCCATTGTCCATTGCTTCCTTTGTCTTTTTCTTTGGAGTTTTGCTCCCAGGGTCCCTGAAATTTCCACGAGGCATTATGATTAAGTTGTTTGTGTTATAACATTTCATTTGGTTTTAGATTTTTTACTTTACAATATTGTGTTTGTTGAATTAGTATTACGGAGCACCTTTAAAGTCCCTGGGACCCTCGTTTTGAGGTTTCTTTTTCTGTTTCCTTCGTTACCTGTTACCTGTGACATCTGCTTGAACTCTGTCTGCACCTACCCCCCGCTTGCCTACGACCACTCTTCTGTCTGACCCCTGTGTACCTCAATCTGCCTGCCTGTTAACGACCCTGCCTGCACCCGACCACCCGATTGCCTGCTCCTCCTGTACTGATTTGCCTGCCTCACTACTCTTCAGTCTAGCACGGACTTCTGGACGACATCTTACCATCACCTGTGTCCAATCCAGCCCTCGTGCTCCCCTGTGCTCCAGCGCTCCCTGTTTGCTCTATCAGGGGTTCTGGAACCAGGGGCGTAAGAGAGGTTGCCTACTGCATAAGTCAGGCTCTACCATCAGGTACGTGACAGCAACGGACAGTCAGTCCGAGTCTGCGCAGAGGCCCTCTCCTATGGAGGTTCTGAGTACGCACCTAGCCGGGCTCACCCAGGCGGTGAGGGACTTACAAGGGGGATACACCCGGTTGGAAAACAGAGCCAGGGTACTCACTTTGCTTGCCTCTCCCAGCACCAGACAGCTGGATACTCACACCATGCTGACCTAGCCTAGCGAACCCGAGGTACCCTTGCCCGAGCGGTTCACGGGGGATCGCCGGAAGTTTTGGGTTTTTCGCAATGCATGCGAGTTGTACTTCCTCCTGCAACCCCGCACCTTCTCATTAGAAGCTACTAAAGTGGGACTGGTCATTTCGCTACTAAGTGATGAGCCACAAGCTTGGGCTCACCGGCTGCTAGAACAGAGGGCTCCTGAAACCACCAACCTCGTCCTTTTCTTCTGGTCCATGGCTCGGCTGTACGAGGATCCCCACCAGGCTGCCACAGCTGAGGCTGCTCTCCATGCACTGCAGCAAGGCCGCCCAATGGCGGAGGGTTACGTAGCAGAGTTTCAGCGCTGGAGCGCAGATACATCCTAGAACGATGCAGATTGGGGCTCTCAGAACCGCTCAAAGACGAGCTGGCCCGCGTGGGTGTTCCCCAGACACTGGAAGCTCTGATCAACCTGGCCATCCAGGTCGACCGACGTCTGCGGGAGCGTAGAGCCGAAGAAGCCACAGGTGTTGTTTGTCCTGTCCGGGCGGAACCCGGACCTCTCCGGCCCTCTCTCTCTCCTGAAGAGTACAAAAGTAGATTTCCCCTAAGAAAAGGGACTTTAGAGTCAAATATATTTTTATTGGTTGTACAGAATAAAAGAAAGTATTTGTAACAAACATCTGTATTCCAAAAAGAAAAGGGACTTTAAATAGGTTACCAACCACATGAACTTCTATAAAAAATATATTTTATTCCATGTATAAAGTACATCAGTTAAATCCTCAAATAGAACTAAAGGATTACAGTTACATTGCACCAATGTTGCCTTGTTGGTGTATTGCTCACAGGAACATAACTAATAAGTCCGTTGTCCGCAAAATGGAGTGCGGTTACCCTCCACGATGGAATGCGGTTACCCAACACATATGTTTCGGAGCATAAAGCCCTTAATCAGGGGTAGCTGTACAACAAATTGAGGCACGTGACTGTGTATTATATTGAAAAGTTCTTCTCTGAATATAGTTGGTATCAAGGGTACCCCACATTAAGTCGGGGAGAGAAATAAGGAGGGGTGGAAAATCAGATGAGGAGAGGCATATGGATATATATATATTCCTCTTGTCCTTTTATGTATGGTTGACCGAGGGATCTACCTGCGGTCCTTTATAGGTGTCTCTCTCTGCCAACCCCTCGACTCTGGATTTGAGTCCGAACGTCCTGTCTGTCCCCCGCTTGAGTAGTGTCCCCTCCTCAAAATACTCTATCTTCTTTAAAGAACCTTAGATGGTTGATTTGTCCACCCGACAGCAGCACCGTGAAATTTATTTCTCTCCCCCACTTAATGTGGGGTACCCTTGATACCAACTATATTCAGAGAAGAACTTTTTAATATAATACACAGTCACGTGCTCCAATTCGTTGTACAGCTACCCCTGATGAAGGGCTTTATGCTCCGAAACATATGTGTTGGGTAACCGTATTTCATCGCGGAGGGTAACCGCACTCCATTTTGCGGACAACGGACTTATCAGTTATGCTCCTGTGAGCAATACAGCAACAAGGCAACATTGGTGCAATGTAACTGTAATCCTTTATCATATATGTAATTGTCTCTTCTCTGTTCTATTTGAGGATTTAACTGATGTGCTTTATACATGGAATAAAATATATATTTTATAGAAGTTCATGTGGTTGGTAACCTATTTAAAGTCCCTTTTCTTGGGGGAAATCTACTTTTGTATCTATATCACTGGGATGAGGATGCCACCACATTGTATCCTATAGACTGCACAGTTTATTATATGATCTCTCCTGAAGAGAGACACAGACGCCTGACCCACAGCCTCTGTCTCTATTGTGGTGGCCTGGACATCTTGTAAGGTCCTGTCCAGTTCAGCAGGGAAACAGGCTCCACTCTACCCCTGGAGGACTCTTATCTTTGCTCGACCCTTCCAACCACCTTGTTCTGCCACTGCATATACAGCTCCCTGATGGGAATATCCAGATCCCGGCTATCCTGGGCTCCGGAGCCTGTAGCTGCTTTGTTGACCTGGTCTATGCAGCTCAGCACCAGATTCCACTCAAGCCTAAGACCCATTGGATGGCCATCCGCTTGGCTGATAGGTCCACCATTAAATCTGGAGCAGTCACCCATGAGACAGTTCCTCTTCTTGCCCGGACAGCAGGCAGACACCTGGAACACCTGTCATTGGACGCCATAACGTCCCCTCTTTTCCCAGTCACTCTGGGTCTGCCATGGCTCCGGGCACACTGCCCCACCATTGATTGGTCCTCTGGAGAAATTCAGTTTCTCTCCTCGTACTGCCAACACAACTGTCTGCCATCAGCTCCGGAATCCCCCTCTTCAGTGCTCTGTCTGGACTCTGATTCTGATCCTGAAACCCGTCTCGCTGTTCCATCTGTCTACCATGAGTTTCTGGATGTGTTCAGCAAGAAAGGGGCAGATGCGCTCCCACCTCACAGGTCATACGACTGCCTGATAGAGCTGCTACCAGGGGCAGAAGTACCTTTTGGCCGAATCGACCCACTCTCTGAGCTGGAATTGAAAGCCCTCATGGCTTATCTGGACAATAACCTTCAAAAAGGTTTCATTCGGACCTCCACTTCATCTGCAGGAGCTGGAATATTCTTTGTGGAGAAGAAAGACCACACTCTCAGACCCTGCATAGACTATCAGGACCTTAATAAAATTACCATTAAAAACCGGTACCCTTTGCCACTGGTCCCTGAGTTATTTCAAAGACTAGGAACAGCTGCTGTGTTTACCAAACTGAATCTTTGCAGAGCTTATAACCTCATCCGCATCCGGGAGGGTGACGAGTGGAAGACTGCCATCCGGACACGCTTCGGTCACTTTGAATACTTAGTAATGCCCTTCGGGCTCTGCAATGCTCCAGCTACTTTCCAGCACCTAGTAAATGATGTGTTTCGTGACTACCTGGACCAGTTCGTCATCATTTACCTTGATTACATTCTTATCTTTTCGGCCTCTCTGGAAGAACATCACAGGCATTTCGGGTGTGTCTTACAACGTCTATGTCAGCATGGACTTTATGCTAAGGCCGAAAAGTGTGCCTTTGAGTGCTCCACAATCTCGTTCCTGGGCTCCGACATCTCAGTCACTGGAATAACCATGGATCCCCAGAAAGTCTCTGCAGTTGTGGATTGGCCAGCTCCCGTTGACAGGAAAGGGGTCCAACGGTTCATCGGTTTCGCCAACTTCTACAGGAAGTCCATTAGGGGATTTTCCTGCGGTGGTTGCACCCATCACCCAACTCACTAAACAGGGCTCCCACTTCCACTGGTCTCCTGAGGCCCAAATTGCCTTTCTGAAGCTCAGAGAACTGTTTACTACGGCACCTGTTCCTAAGCACCCAGATTCAGCTCTGCCTTACATCCTGGAGGTGGATGCTTCAGAGACAGCAGTGGGAGCAGTCCTATCCCAGAGACGGGGTCCAAAGGCCTCGCCCCACCCCAACGCCTTTTTCTCCCGCAAACTTACAGCGCCAGAGAAAAATTACGATGTGGGAGACTGGGAACTTCTGGCAATCAAATCCGCCCTGTCATGGTATTCGCCGACCATAAGAACCTAGAGTACCTGCGCACAGCTAAAAGACTGAGATCACGCCAGGCACGATGGGCTCTGTTTTCTCTCGCTTTAACCTGCATATTACTTACAGGCCTGTCCAGGATGTTTAGTGAGCCTGGCGACTCCACGCCACCGGATACCATCCTTCCATCCCAGAGTTTCTTGTTAATGCAGGAAGATTTGCTGTCTCAGGTTAAACGATCCCTGGCCGGATCAACCATGTCCCCTGACCCCAGACTGACAATGAAAGATGGACTGTGGTGGTTCCAAGATAAACTCTTTATCCCGGAACAGCAGCGTTTAACAGTGTTGGAACTTTGTCACGACCATCAATTGGCCGGGCACTTTGGTGGTCGTAATTCTGCAGAGCTGTTGTCGCGCTCCTTTTGGTGGCTTTCCGCCGACAAGGACTGTCGGAAATACGTCAGCGCTTGTCCGGTCTGTGCCCAACACAAGACCAGCCGGGCAAAAGCATAGGGTCTGTTAAACCGACTGCCCATTCCCGAACGGCTATGGTCACACATATCGATGGACTTTATAGTGGAGTTCCCCCCGTCTGAAGGATTTAATTCCATTTTTGTAATTGTGGATTGTCTTACTAAGATGGCCCACTTCATCCCAATGAAGGGCACCCCCACCGCAACTGAGACGGCAGGGACATTTATCAAGGAAGTGGTTCAACTGCATGGGCTCCTTATCAACATTGTCTGAGATCGTGGGGTGCAGTTCACTTCCTGGGTCTGGAAAGCCCTGTGTTCCGCATTGGACATGGCATTCTCCTCTGCTTATCACCCCCAGTCAAATGGTCAGACAGAGAGGACTAGCCAGACCCTAGAACAATACATCCGCTGCTACTCTTCTATTACTCAAGATGACTGGGTCTCGCTGCTACCTATGGCTGAATTTGCATACAACAATACTGAGCATTCAGCCACCAAGCAGTCCCCATTATGGGCGAATTTTGGGTATCACCCTACCTTTATATCTAATCTGGTTCCAGAAAGGGAGGTACCTACTGTACAGAAGATGGTAGAATTCCTGACAAGGAACAACAAAGTGCTACAAGAAACCCTAGCTCAGACACAGGCGTGCAACAAGAGGGCATTCGACAAGGGGAGACACAGGGAATTGGACCTGCAACCAGGTGACCGAGTATGGTTGGCAACTAAGAGCTTGAGGTTGTCATGCCCTTCCAGGAAGTTTGGCCCAAGGTTCATCGGGCCATTCTCCGTGAGAAGAAAGATCAACAGGGTGGCATACGAGCTGGACCTTCCTCCTTCCCTGCGAGTGCTCCCGGTATTTCACGTTACCTTGTTGAAGCCCGTAACTCAGGACTCCTTCCCGGGTCGGAAGTCGGCTCCACCTGAGCCCATCCTTGTGTATGGTGAGGAGGAATCCGAAGTGGAAGCCATCCTCGACTGCAGGATCCACCCAGTTCTTGATTAAGTGGAAGGGATACGGGCCTGAAGAAAGCTCATGGGAACCCAAAAACCACATCCACGCTAAAGAACTTGTCAGGTCCTTTTGGAAAAGACACCCAGAGCTAAGAGCCCATTTGGGCATCCGGAGGCTGCCCCTGGGGGCGGGGGCAATGTTAGGGGACATTGATGCTTTCTGCTGTCTTCCGCGGTGGTGTGCGCGCCTGAGCGCGTTCGTGCTCCCGTGAGTGTGCACGAACCGGAAATAGCGCCAAACTGCACTATTTAAGCCTGTGAGACCCAGCAGCCAGTGCTATCCCTTCTACAGCGTTACCATGTTTCTGAGTGACCCGTTCTGAGATACCTGTTACCCGGCCTGAACCTGCATCTGCTTGAACTCTGCCTGCACCAACCCCTGGCTTGCCTATGACCACTCTTCTGTCTGACCCTTGTGTACCTCAATCTGCCTGCCTGTTAATGACCCTGCCTGTACCCGACCATCTGATTGCCTGCTCCTCCTGTACTGCTTTGCCCACATGTTATTGACCCGGCCTGCCTCGCTACTCTTCAGTCTAGCACAGACTTCTGGATGACATCTTACCATCACCTGTGTCCAATCCAGCCCTCGTTCTCCAGCGCTTCCTGTCTGCTCTATCAGGGGTTCTGGAACCAGGGGCGTAAGAGAGGTTGCCTACTGCATAAGTCAGACTCTACCATCAGGCAAGTGACAGGAACTCTGCAGATTCAGATGTGGAGGGAGAACTCTGTGGATTCAGATGTATAGGGGAACTCTACGGATTCAGATGTATAGGGGAACTCTACGGATTCAGATGTATAGGGGAACTCTACGGATTCAGATGTATAGTGGAACTCTGCGGATTCAGATGTAGAGGGGAACTCTACGGATTCAGATGTATAGGGGAACGCTACGGATTCAGATGTATAGGGGAACTCTACGGATTCAGATGTATAGGGGAACTCTACGGATTCAGATGTATAGTGGAACTCTGCGGATTCAGATGTATAGGGGAACTCTACGGATTCAGATGTATAGGGGAACTCTGCGGATTCAGATGTATAGGGGAACTCTACGGATTCAGATGTATAGGGGAACTCTACGGATTCAGATGTATAGTGGAACTCTACGGATTCAGATGTATAGGGGAACTCTACGGATTCAGATGTATAGTGGAACTCTGCGGATTCAGATGTATAGGGGAACTCTGCGGATTCAGATGTATAGTGGAACTCTGCAGATTCAGATGTATAGGGGAATTCTGTGGATTCAGATGTATAGGGGAATTCTGTGGATTCAGATGTATAGGGGAACTCTACGGATTCAGATGTATAGGGGAATTCTGTGGATTCAGATATAAAGGGGAACTCTGCAGATTCAGATGTATAGGGGAACTCTGCGATTTCAGATATAAAGGGGAACTCTATGGATTCAGCTCTAAATGTGAACTTGTGTGATTAACGACATATGATTTCATCACAAAATATATATACAGTGCATACTACAAAATAAAAGTTGCTTGCACCACTAGTGTTGGGGTTTGGCTTGAAGAAAAGGTGGTGACCCTAAACCTGTGCCCCCCACACCACCCGTGCTTCACCTACACAGTGCTCAGTCCTCACAGTGGGCGGAGTCAGCCCTCGCTCCACCCCGTTCTCCTCAGGACGGGCTCCCTCACCCCTCTCTGTGGTATTATATTTATATGACGCATGCTGATTAAACTATAAGAAAGCAGCCGGGTTCTTTGTATATAGAGGGCAGACAGGCTGAATATCCTAACACTGTATTCGGCAGCAGACAGGGAACACCCCGTGTATACACTTCCCTCCCTCCTTCACTATCAGGCTGGGCGCGTCCCCGTATCTCATGAACGCCGGACAGAGGCTCTGCTTGGCCACCTGACCGGCCCTCGTGACACAAACAGACAGAAGCATTGCCGGGTAGTGATGGCCCTGGACTGGGAGTGACAGCTCTACACACACGGGTACCCGGGGCTCCTTCTCATTGCACTGCACGGGCCGAGCACGCTGGGCTCACCTCATAGGCCGCAGTAGTGTAGTACATAGCGGTGCTCGGTGTGTTAGTACATAGCGGTGCTCGGTGTGTTAGTACATAGCGGTGCTCGGTGTGTTAGTACATAGCGGTGCTCGGTGTGTTAGTACATAGCGGTGCACACTCGCATGTCTCGCTGAGCTCTCCTCTCCTTCTCTTGCAGACTGTGCGGACATTGCTCGGAGGATGTTGGAGTCGGTGGTGGCCGATCTGCTGAACAGGTTCCTGGGCGATTATGTGGAGAACCTGGACAGGTCTCAGCTGAAGCTGGGGATCTGGGGGGGTAAGATGACACGTCATACATATCCATTGACCTCATAGTGATAATATCCCCCTCCCCCCATCCTGTAATGAGATGCCTGCTCCTGTCACCCTGTATGCAGATGACAGCTCCTTATAATAATAATCTTAGGCCTCGTTCACATGGGTGACTGGCAGTGTACTCCTGTATGGGGGATGCGCAGGCGTCCCCATTCATTTTAACTGGGACACAACAGCTGCACCCGGTATGACAGCCATGTGGGTGCATGGGTCCACCTAACACCAAAACTTTCATTTTTCCATTAGTTATCGCCGCTATTTATCACTCACACCTCTCTTTTAGGCCTGGTTCACTCCGCTGCAACGCAATTTAAAGTGCAAATATGTATTGCAAACCTTGCATATTCTATGGCCAAATTGCACTGTAAAGCCTTGTACACACAGTGTGCTGGTCGTATGACTGCTCGTTGTACGATCATCCGACCGTTAGTATGCGCGATTAGAACAACCGACGTACGACGGTCGTACAACATAAGTTGGATGAGCAAACTAGAAAACTTTGGTTGTATAACAAGCGGTCATACGACTGTTGTATCGTGTGTACAGAGAAGTTGGTCCAACAAGTTGTACTGTGCAAAACACGCATGCTCAGAAGTCAGGATCGCTCGGAAATATCCGTTCATGTAAACCTACGTTCCTAATTCACAAATCACATGCACCTGAACTTCCTCCTTATACGCTCATAACACGTCACTACGTTCGGCTTGGTTGTACGATTGCTTAGTGCATGTCGGTACGTGAGATACATCAGCCAACATATGATTTGGTCCGTTTGGTTGTACGACCATCGCACCGTGTGTACAAGGTTTAAATCACACCAAAGTAGCACAAGATCCTTTTCCAAATTCGAACCGTGCTGCATTGCTTTAACTGACAATTGAGCGATTGTGTGACGTTGTACCCAAACAAAATTGACGTCCTTTCTCCCCCCCACCGCCCCCACAAATAGAGCTTTCTTTTGGTGGTCTTTGATTACCTCTGCGTTTTTTATTTATTTTTTGTGCTATAAAGAAACAAAGAGCAACAATTTTTAAAACAAAAAACAATATTTTTTTACTTTTTGCCATAATACATATCCAAAAAAAAATAAAAAGACAAATTTATTCATCAGTTTATGCCGATATATAGCCATTTATATATTTTTGGTAAACAAAATTGTAATATGCGTATATTAATTGGTTTGCGCAAAAGTTGCCGCATATACAAACCATGAGAATTTATGGCGTTTTTAAAATTATTTTTCTTTTTTTACTAGCAATGACAGCAATCTGCCTTATTTATTTTTTTTTAATCGGAACTACGATATTGCAGAGGACAGATCGGACATTTTTGACAATTTTTTGGGACCATTGACATTTATACAGCGATCAGAGCTAAAAAAAGCCACTGATTACTGTATAAATGTCACTGGCAGTGAAGGGGTTAACCTGCAGGGGGGAGATCAAGGGGTTAACTGTGTTCCCTAGTTGTGTTCTAACTGTGTGGGGGCTGGGCTGGCAGGAGCATGGTGGATCTAACTGATCCCGATCACAGGGATCAGTAGATCACTGTCATGCCGCCTGACAGAGCGGGGAACCTGATTAAACGAAAATCGTACGATCGGCCACCATGCAATCAAAATTTTCATGCTTGTCCGATTGAATATTATCTGATGAACTGTCATGATCGGCTCTCCTAGCGATTCGATTATCGTACGATCGCATCGTATGCGGTATTTTTCGTCCGATTTTTGGATTGTGTGTACGGGCCATTAGAAAAGACTTCAGACGACTTGCATTAGCTTTTATTACAGTCAAGTCGCGCTGAGTCGCCCCGCAAGTCGGACTCCATTAACTGCACTAAAAAATCGCAGTAATGCCTGATGGAGATCGCGGGGGTGGATCGAGATCGCAATTTTAATACGATTAATCGTGCAGCTCTACTCCTGAGTGAGATCCAAGTTTTGCATATCTGCGTATAGGCAGTGAAATTTGTGTCAGTTGGGATGGAGTGGCTGTACAAACACAGCCACTGTTCCCAATTGGGCAACCGTGTGGGTGGTTGTGGGTGTGGATCCCCCAAACTCACTCTTTGTGTTTGGAGACACACACCTACACCCACACAGCTGTCAAACTGGGAGCAGCGGCTGTGTCTCTTTTGATATGAATGGGACTACCTGCAGAGGGATGCTTGGAATACCTGTGCATCCTCATGCAGGTGCAAACAGCTTTCGCACAGGAGTATGCCTATGCGAATGGGGCCTTATGCAGCTATAATAAAATAAAAAAAGGTTAGGAGGGTCCTGCTCCTGAGAGCTTGCAATCTAAAGGAGAGGGGTGAGTGCTACAAAAAGCATGCACTACTTTCCTGGTGATTGGATGTTCTCCCTGTACTCTGGTTTCCTCCCTCACTCCTGTGCACAAACCAAGGCCCATTAAGACATGGATAAGTGCGTTTGGGGTGGAGGAACTTGACTGGCCTGCACAGTGTCCTGACCTCAACCCAGTAGAACAGGGATGTGTTAGAGCAGAGACTGTGAGCCAGGCCTTCTCGTCCACATCAGTGCCTGACCTCACAAATGTGCTTCTGGATGGTCAAACATTCCCATAGACACACTCCTAAACCTTGTGGACAGCCTTCCCAGAAGAGTTGAAGCTGTTCTAGCTGCAAAGGTTGGGCCAACTGAATATTGAACCCTAAGGAGGCGGGCATCCCAATACTGTTGATATTATAGTGTAGGAAACAGTGGACAACACGTGTGTGTGTGTGTGTGTGTGTGGGGAGGGGGGGGGGTTGAGAGCTCGCTCCTGTGATGATGGATGAGCAATAAGGGCTGGGAGTGCCCTAGCAACATCCTAGCTATAAGACAGTACGGAATGATGCTATCTTTGGGAGTTTTTCAGTCAGGCTTCGTGAGGTACATAAATGACCTACACCTAAAGTAAGGACATTATCCAACTTTCAAAACAGCACAGTTTGTTTTTATATATCAGTGCTCCTTTGGTGCATTAGCAGTTTTTTGGTAAAGTTGAATTAATCCTTCATAAATGCATTGCACTGTCCCTTACTGGACCTCATGCTGACAGAGGTTTGCACAGTAAAATGCAGGGTTCACTGTAAGTGAGCCCTGAAGAAATGAGTTTTCAGGAACTGCCTAAGGGCTGATTCATGCTCTCCGGTTAAGCATGGGTTCACATTGGTGTGGGAATGAAATGGTGCGAGTTCAGCTGAACTTGCACTGTTTCATTCCCCCATGTCAGTCCCGATTTCAGGTGTGATTTCAGAGACCTCTGTGCAGGTTGCTATACAGATGTCAATGGAAATCGCACCTGAAATCGGTAAAAGTAGTACAGAAACTACTTTTGGAAATCAGTGTGATGCCGCAAATGTAGCGTCGCACCGATTAGGATGGTGCCCTTGCCAGCATTTGCTGACGATTTGGCATGTGATTTGACATGTCAAATGGCATTCCAAAATGCATCAATGTGAACCAGGGCTAAGGCTGCTTTCACACTGCAGTTTTTGAAGTTTTGCGTTAGTGTAAGAAAAGCCGATAAAAAGTGCATCCCTTTAAATTCTATGGAAGTCTTCACACTGGTCCATTGCGCTTTCATTTATGGTGTAGAAAATCCTGCTTGCCGCATTTTTTCAGCAAATTTTTGGTCAGTTAAAAATAAAACGTCTCCCATTGAAAAAGCGGCAAAAACTCACCCGTGTTGCTTTTTCGATGCAGACTTTGAGTCACATGTCCTGTGAAAAACACTCTCCAAACGTGACAAATTCGTGGCACAAACCTATATGCGTTTTTACTGCGTTTATGCTACGGATCGGTGTGAAAGTAGCCTTAGTGTGCAGACAACTGTCAGTTTTCACTTTCATTTAGCCACGTTGAGGGAGGTGGTGCAATGTGCATTTCAGCGCATCACTGTTCTCCTTTTTCTGTTAAAAATGTATTTGTAGTGTTTCACAGTGACATTTCATTCATGTCTGTACACAGCAGTATGGTGACGTGGTGTTTTCAGTTAGCTACATGTCTGTATTATAACATCTGGGGGAACCAATTTAAAAAACTTGCTTTAATGTTATTAGGTTTCATACAATGCCGAGCATGCAATCATTCAGCGAGTAAACACATTGCAGTATCTACTACAAGCAGAGCACAGAAAAGATAGGTAGGTTCCATCTTGGGCCGTCATACTTCAGGATGAGTGGGTAGAGTGTTGCCATAGACATTCTCAAGAGCTGATGGCACAATGTTGCCATGGACATGCTCTGAACTTAGCGGTATAATGGGTTTGATTGCAATCTAGCTTCCATATGTCTTTGATCAACAAGTAGATTGTTATTGATAGGTTGCTGACCCTGGATTGAAACTCTAAAAATTACATTTATTTGTGTTTATAGTGGAAGCGTAGCCAAAACATTTAATTTTTAGTTTTGAATAAAGTGGTAAAGGTTGGAGCTCTTGTTAGGTTGTCATTACTCTGTGTCCCCATTGGATAGTTATTCCCCCTTCTGTCCCAGTTGGCACCAGTCACTGAAACAGAAAGTGAAGGTTGAAATCCTTCTATGTGGATACAGCAAAGTTCACCTGGAGGCCCCATTTTATATCTGAGCGTTTTGCAACTTGAAACTCCAAAATGCTTAACATCCCATGGTTTTAATTTCTGCATGTTCACACCTGAGTGTAGTGACACTTGAAGTTTGTAGATTGAAAAAGTATGTGAGCTTCTTTTGAGCTACAAGAGTCAAGCATTTTTGGCCCAATGAACTTCAATGGGTGCCCCTGCAAAAATATGAACAAGTGCAAAAAGGCACATATCGCAAATTTTTTTCCCCCCTAGCAGCTAGCTTTCGATTGGCTAAAAATAATTTAAAAAATGCTTAAACCTCAGACACTCGGAAAAACACTTGTGCAAACACTAAAAAAAAAGCCTGCAAAGCGATCATGCAAAGTATAAATGCAGCCTGACAGAGCCTCTATATAATTTCATCTCTGTACAGTCTGCAGTCTGTTTCTCTTGGGCACATCTTCACTCTCTTCCTGCCTCAGGGGACACCATTAACAAATAAAGAATGTAGAGAAGATCTTCCAAACGTGGATGCGGACAGCAATTAAAACCCGACACGTGTTCTAACTTTCTCCCATCCAAAATGAAAAAAAAAAATAAAAGGTTTTGGTTGGACTACTACTTATAGTTCTCATTGAGTTTGTGTATTCTAGAAATGGTAAGGAATGCAGCTTCACTACTGCACATTCCTGGTACGGTGAAGGTCATTACAAGTTTAACTTATAAGCAGAGCTACAGCTCCCCCACCAAAGTAAACAGCTACAAATACTGTAGCTGCTGACTTTTAATATTAGGACACTTACCTATCCAGGGGTCCCACAATGTCTGCACCCCAGCAAGTTTTTCAATTTGCTCTTGGGTGCTGCCACAACCATTCCTTCTAAGGGAAACTGGCAGTGTAGCCTGGCGGCTTCACAGCCGGTTCCCTGCTGCGCATATGCAAAGCACTCTGCGCTTTGTGAATGGGGGAATGAGGAGGGGAGCCGAACATCTGGGGGACCTCGCCGTGGCCACGCTCTTTTCAAAAGGTGACAGCTGGTATGGGGAAGGGTGACCTCTGGAAGTTTCACGTCTATGGTGTCCTGCTGCAGTGAATGGATGGAATGGCAACTTCAGCCTGAACTCTGATGAGGCCACGCTCCCAGCACATTTCACTCTGCTCCCAGAGCTTAGAAATGGGGATCCCCATGACTAAACTCCCGGGGGGCGAAGAGAAACGTGTTGGCGACGTGGCCTGGTCAGAGTCCAGGCTGAGGTTGCCACTCCATCCATTCACTGCAGCAGGACACCATAGATGTGCGACTTCCAGGGGTCACCTTTCTTTCTTGAACCTTTGCAGGAGCCAAGACAGGCTCCGTCTCCTGTCAGCACTCTAGCAGCAGCTGCGGATGCACTGTCTACATACCCTCTCCCTCCCTATCGAGCCTGAGCGGCCCACACACTTTTCCCAGGTCACAGCTGGTATGGGGAACTTCTCCCCATACAACTGTCACACATAGGCAGCGGATCACTGAGCGACTGTAAAAGCTGGAACATGTTAGATGTTCCATTCTTAGGCCTGATTTACACCTATGCATTTTTAGTGCATTGTGCAGATTTGCACTACAGAGCATGTTCCATAGAAAACCATGTTAAATGGACTGTAGTGCAAATCTGCAAAAAGCACCAAACTTGCATAGGTGTAAATCAGGCCTAAAAATAGGTAGAACATGTTTCCAAAGGTGAACTTCTCTTTTAACCGTTTGCCGACCAGCCGCTGCAGTTTTACTGGTCATGGTACGTCGGGCGCGCATGCGCGATGAGTGTGCCTGCGATCGCCTACTACAGAGGAGATCTGCCAATGTAAACATGGCGGATCCCCGTTCTGTCAGGGGAAATGACTGTGATCTACTGTTCCCAGTGATTGGGAACAGTGAGATCAGTCATGTCCCTGCCAGCCCACCCCCCTACAGTTAGAACACAGAACACACATAGGGAACACAGTTAAGCCTTTGATGGCCCCCTGCAGTTTAACCCCTTCCCTGCCAGTGACATTTATACATTAATCAGTGGCTATTTAAACTCTGATCTCTGTCTAAATGTCATTGGTCCTAAAACAAAAAGTGTCCGATCTGTCCAACTGTACTCCAGCCTTAATTCTGTAATATTAGGACGTGAGTAGCTTTTGCCTTTCTGGCCTTAGTTTTAGGTATTATTTATTTTGTTAGTACCTTGTTATTTGGATTATGAGCCAGGGTATGCCCAAAGGCTCTGTTTTGTAATCTACCTCTTTACAAAAACCTCAATCAAAAGAATTTTCAAAAAAAAATGTGCATTTTTATAGCGCTGGTCGCTGTATAAATGTCACTGATCCTGAAAAAGTGTCAAAAGTGTCCGATCTGTCTGCCGCAACTTCGCAGTCCTGATAAAATTTGGTCCCGGCTGATCGATGCCATTACCCCTATTTTGTAGACACTATAACTTTTGCGCAAACCAATCAATATACCCTTGTTGGGATTTTTTTTTTTACCAAAAATATGTAGAAGAATATATATCGGCCTGAACTGATGAAGAAATTTGTTTTTACATTTTTTTTGGATATTTATTGTAGCAACAAGTAAAAAATAATTTTTTTTTTTTTCAAAATTGTTGCTTTTTTGTATATAGTGCAAAAAATAAAAACCACAGAGGTGATCAACTACCACCAAAAGAAAGCTCTATCAGTTAAAGCGACGCAGTGCCATATCCCAAAAAGTTCTCTGGTCAGGAAGGGGGTAAATCCTTCCGGGGCTGAAGGGGTTAAATACCCCCCTCCCCCATGGGGATTGAATGCACATGTGCGACTCCAACTGGGAGTGTTGTCCCTTGCATACTTTCCCCTCAGTTAATAAATGTGTTTGATATACAGTAGTCTTCAGCTGTCAGCATGGTCAGTGTCTATATACTTTTATGCACAATAGAATTTTTGTTTTGTATTTTTAAAGGATAAGTTCACCTTTGGAAACATGTTCCACCTGTTTTTAGGTTCCTGCTCCTGCAGCCGCTGAGTGATCCTCTGCCTCTGTATGACAGCAGTATAGAGAAAAGTTCCCCCATATCAGCTGTCACTTTTTAAATAGAGTTTGGCCGTGCAGGGCTCCGCCCACATGGCTGTGTCATTCATTCAGAGTTCTGTCAGTGAACGAACTACAAGTACTGACATTCTTTGTGGCTGTCGGCTTGTAGTTCTCAATGAATTACCAGGGAGCTGTTGAGTGCTACAGTAGTTCATTGATTCTTCCTGTCAGTGTGAATTTACCTGTCAGTACGAATCCTTTTCCGCTGCTGGACAGCCATTGAGAAGTGTCTATTTAACCACTTGACCACTGGACACTTAAACCCCCTTAACAACCAGACCAATTTTCAGCTTTCAGTGCTCTCACATTGTGAATGACAATTACTTAGTCATGCAACACTGTACCCATCTGAATTTTTTGTCCTTTTTTTTCGCACAAATAGAGCTTTCTTTTGGTTGTATTTAATTATCACTGGGTTTTTATTTGTTGCGCTATAAATGAAAAAAGACCAAAAATTTTGTATAAAAACACATTTTTCTTTGTTTCTGCAATACCATTTTGCAAATTAGTATAAATTGACCAAAATTTATACTGCTACATATCTTTGGTAAAAATAACTCAAATTAGTGGATATTATTTGGTCCTTGTGTAAGTTATAGAGTCTACAAGCTATGGTGCCAATCATTAAAAATTGATTACACCTGATATATTGAAGGCCTATATAATTTCTTGAGACACTAACAAGCCAGGAAAGTACAAATACCCCCCAAATGACCCCTTTTTGGAAAGTACACATTCCAAGGTATTTAGTAAGAGACATGGTTAGTTTTTTGAAGTTGTCATTTTTTTCCCCACAATTCTTTGCAAACTTTCACAAAATTGTCATATTTCCAGGTTATTTCACTCATATGGCATGTGCATACCACAAGTTGCACCCAAATTACATTATTCTACTCCTCCTGAGTATGGTGATGCCACATGTGTAATACTTTTACACAGCCTGGCTACATACAGAGGCCCAACATTGAAGTAGCATCTTCAAGCGTTTTAGACTATTACACTTTTAAAGGCCCTGGAGCACCAGGACATTGGAAATGCCCACAAAATGACCCCATTTTGGAAAGCTAACACCCCAACGTATAATCTGTGAGGCATAGTGAGTCTTTTGAACGGTTCATTTTCTTTCCAGAAGTTTTTGGAAAACGTGGAAAAAATGAAAATGCATTTTTTTTTTCACAAAGCTGTCCATTTCTAAGATATTTCCAACACACAGCATGTACATAGCAAAAATGATACCTCCAAAATACATTCTGCTACTTCTCCTGAATATGGCAATGCCACATGTGTGAGACTTTTACACAGCCTGGCCACATGCAGAGGCCCGATATACAAGGAGCACCATCCATACATTACAAACATTACGCATCTAATTTCCTGACAACCTATCACATCTTTTTGAAGGCCCTTTATATTTCTAACACCTAGCATGTACATCCCAAAAATTACACCCCAAAATACATTCTGCTGAGCAAAAGGGTAAAGAAAAGATTACCTGTGATCTTAGTAGTGCAGTTGACCACAGGAGGAGAGCACTGATCCAGGCCGCAGGCAGGGACATTGTCAGCGACAGCAAACGGAATTGTCCAGGCAGCAGGCAGGAATATTGTCCGTAGTCAGTACATGCAGGGATACTGTCCATATGCAGTCCAGGGTCAGTACAGGTAGAGATATTGCCAGCAGTGCCAAAATATTGGTCCTGGTAGTAGGTCGAAACATGGTCCATAGTACAGGTAGAAGGACAGGAAAGAATGGGGACCAGGGTAGAGGCTTCTCTAGTAGATCCAGGCAGCAAGCAGGGACGTGGTCAGCGACAGCGAACGGAATTGTCCATGCAGCAGGCAGGAATATTGTCCATAGTCTGTACAGGCAGGGTCCATATACAGTCTAGGTAGAGATAATGCCAGCAGTGCCAAAATATTGGTCCTGGTAGTAGGCAGAAACATGGTCCATAATACAGGTAGCAGGCCAGGAAAGAATGGGGACAGGGGTAGAGGCTTCTCCCACCCAAAGCTCTATGAAGCCTCCGAGTATCCAGACCCTAATCTGGGAATGAGAAAACAAAAACAATTTTCTTCATCCAGAAAAACAAATTCTGGAACCCCTCACATGTGTGAGACCCCTGTGTTATGAATCCCACTACTCTAGGTTAAAATATCAATCCAAGAGGCAGGCAAAAAACGTGGTCAAACAGTCCAGGGTCAGTTCCAGAGCAGGCAGAGGTAGGTAGAGTTTAGCGTTAGACAGAAGCGTGGTCGTATAACAGGCTAGGGTCAGTTCCAGAGCAGGCAGTGGTAGGTACAGTTCTTCGTTGGGCAGAAGCGTGGTTGTATAACAGGCCAGGGTCAGTTCCGGAGCAGGCAGAGGTATTTTTAGCATGAGGCAGAAGTGTGGTCGTATAGCAGGCCAGGGTCGGTTCCGGGGAAGGCAGCAGTATGTACAGTGCAGTGCCATAAGGGGTGTGGAAGTAAATGTCATTTACTTTTACCATACTTCACCAATAATGTAGAGAAGTAACGGCAGAAACAATTACCTATACAGAGGCCCGATTGGGAAGGGCATTGGGGACAAAAATATGTGGTGTCTTTTCTAAATCCTGCTTTGGTGCACATACGGCATCTCTTTTGACGTCTATGGCCTGATTCAGTGG
>BLSH010025828.1:180584-192758 GCA_018402905.1 Glandirana rugosa
GTAAATATACCTATGTGGAATTATTTTACCTTTACCAACCACTATAATTGAAGGACAAACACCGTGTAATCATATACACTCCCCCCTTTGAAAAGTTCTACCCACCACTGGTACCGCCGGTAAAACTTCAGCCGGTAAAACTTAGGTTGATAACAAAAAAGTTATCCTTCTCCCAATACACTGTGTAGTTTGAATCACACGAACCAAAATTGCATTGAAATAAGAAAGTACTCAATAAATGTTCAAAGAGAAACAAATGTCGGTAACTGTACAGCGACTCCAATTGTGCACGCCTCGCCTATCTTTAACACAACTACAGACCACTTGCGTCATTGGCCCGTGTTAACCTCAGCGACATGTCAATGGCTGTAAACAAAGAGAAACTTGTAAATAACTCATGAAAGAATAAAGTTACGTTAAAACCAAGCACACTAAGTTTGATGTGTCACATAACCCTCTTCCTATTGAAAAAACAATAGTTGGATTCAAAATGGCCGACTTCAAAATGGCCGCCATGGTCACCACCCATCTTGAAAAGTTTCCCCCCTCACATATACTAATGTGCCACAAACAGGAAGTTAATATCACCAACCATTTCCATTTTATTAAGGTGTATCCATATAAATGGCCCACCCTGTATTTAGACACTTGTATTATCATTAATTAAGCACCAGGACTTTTACAAGGATTACAATTATATCCACTGGTCACTATGTAGTGGCACCTGTGACTACATTATGAACTTTGGACTATGAGCACTGAGATATAATATATATATATATGCACTTAAGTCTCTTTCCTTATTATATATGTTTTTACATATCCCTTTATGTGCACATGTATAGTCACTAAGATTTATACTAGGTGTGTAAACCTGATCAATCTGTTATGTTTATTTATTGAAGCGCTGCACTTTTTATTTTCATATACTTTTTCATTAACAATTTTTGAGTGAGCCATATTGGGTTAATATGAAAAACCTAAAGCAGTTCTGGTGCCCATACCATTTTAATAAGGTTGAAATTACCTATAATTTGTAAGAGAAAGCTTTCACCAGTTTGGGCATTTACTTTTAAATTTAGCCAGAAATGGGACTAGATTAAGGTCCCAATACATGGCTGGGTTCTGCAATGCAATCACCCCATATACTTGAACATATCAACTACGGTAGTTTATTTGGGAGGTCTCTGGTAGTAAATCTGCCTTCAAAGCGTCCACGAGGAGGAGGACTGATTTTTCCCAATTAATTTTGAAATCCAAGTTTTCTCCATATATAGAGATTAGTCTCATTAGCGAGGACTGCTAATGGACTGCTGGATATCTCCTAGAAAAAGTAGTGTGGCATCGACCTATAGACACTAGTCTTGTCTTCCTAGTTCCTCTTACCCCATTATCATAGGTGATTGTGGTATTTGCTATCTATATGAGTTTCACTGCCAGTGCAAATAATAGCATACACTGTGAGGATAGTGCACCATTAACCCTTATCATGGCCTGGGGAGAAACACACCAGTTGTATCCATCTAATAAAGACAGGACCTATTTCAAATGCTGCCAAGAGTCCACAGACAGTACCACTCCAAACTATTGAAACCCTTAGCAGCATCTAATGATGGCACCACTCTTTTCCCTTTCTAGTCAGTTGGTGGTTGCTTGTTTAGGAATAACCTCCTAAAATTTGTAGCAGTGGCTCTTATGGGGATAAGCCCTGATTGATCCTTATGGACCAGTTTCGTTAATGTATTTTGCTAGCTAAGCTTCTCGCCAGTATCTTTACATCCGAAGTGAGTAGTGAGATGGATCTATATGATTCCGGGAAGAGTGCATCCTTACCAGATTTTGGGATTACCATTTTTGCTTCCCTCATGGAGACTGGTAGGATTTGTTGAAAGTAGGCCTCCTCTAGCATGTTTAGCAACTCTGGCAAAAGGACCTGGCCATATCATTGCTATATTTTTGATGGGATTCCATCAAGGCCCGTAACCTTATTTGTGGAATCTGTCAATGCATCCATGAGTTTCTCTAGTCCAGGGCTTGACAAATTTGCTTTGAATCTAGGAGCCAGCTAAAAAAGTTAGGAGCCAGTTTTTTTAGAGTAGTATGGGATGTCAGCGCCCCGGGTAAGGCAAGTAATTTGTGCTCCCTAATTTACAGCAGAGCAGCCAGTCAGTAACATCAGGGTTATAGGCTGGCCAGAAAGAGTGACACTAAAAACCTGTTATAGGGGGAGACTTTTTATTATGCCGAATGTATCGTGACTGTGGCATGTAAAACGCCCTCATCTGCTGCCTAATGCAGCTTAAGGGTGGCAAAAACATGTCTCTACTGCACATCTAAATTAACCCTTAGTGACACTTTAAATAAAATACAAAAAGGATGAAACAAGTATTCCAGCGCTGTAACATGATCTTTCACATTATACAAAACACATGGGCTAACTTTACTGTTTAGCTTTTTTTTTTTTTTTAATCATGAAAAGTGTATTTTTTCAAAAATAAAAATTGCGTTTGAAAGACTGCTGCCCAAACACCGTGTGACATGAAATATTGCAACAACCACCATTTTATTCTCTAGGGCTCTGCTAAAAAAAATATATATATATGTGTGTGTATATATATATATATATGTGTATATATGTGTGTGTATATATATATATATATATATATATGTATATGTATATGTATATGTATGTATATATATATATATATATATATATATATATATATATATATGTATGTTTGGGGGTTCTAAGTCATTTTCTAGCAGAAAATAGTTTTTTTTTACTTGTAAGTAGAGATGAGCGAACTTCTAGAAGTCCGGGTTCTGCTGGTTCGGCCGAACTTCGGGACAAAGTCCGGGTTCGGGTCCGGACAGAACCCGAACTTTGTCCCGGACATCTGTTCTGCACCAGAAAAGATGTTCTTCACACATTACATCTGTTCTTCATACATCTGGAAATAGTTTAGAACACTTTACCTAAAACCGGGTGCGGAACCATACACCTGCTCTTCAAACATCTGGATAGTGTGTTTGAAAATACAGCATAGAGAAGAGCAGGCATATGGTTTCGCTCTTCACACACAGTTTGCAGATGTTTTCAGAACAGTGATATTATATCACTGATATGATATCACTGTTCTGAAAACATCTGCAAACTGTGTGTGAAGAGCGAAACCATATGCCTGCTCTTCTCTATGCTGTATTTTCAAACACGCTATCCAGATGTTTGAAGAACAGGTGTATGGTTCCTCCCCGGTTTTAGGTAAAGTGTTCTAAACTATTTTCAGATGTGTGCAGAACAGATGTAATGTGTGAAGAACATCTGTTCTGGTGCAGAACAGATGTGTGTGAATAACAGATGTGCAATCAGCGGCAATAATAAAAGTGACACAGACTTTAAAAAGAAGTGTGAATAACAGATGTGCAATGATTGACGGTTTGATTTAAAGTGACACACAGACTTGAAATAATTGTGCCGAAGAGATGTGCACTGATTCCCGGTTTCATTTAAAGTGACACACACATTTTGCAGAACAGTGATATGGGTACTCCCGGCTTATTTATACTTTTTTGACACAGTTTGAAGATGATTTTAGAACAGTTCTATGGCCTCTAATGTTAATTAATACTTTTCAGACCCATTTTGAAGATGATCTCCATTTTTGCATTTTTTATGTTTTTATTTTTTTTTAAATATTTAAAGTTATTTCCCTGTCCCCATTTCTTTGTAGGGCACTTGTCCCACCATTAACTCCATTTTCCTTCCTTTTGCAGACCTCCAGGACCTTCCTGGACTTTTTTACAGCATTTTTAAGATTTTTCATTAAAATTACCAGAACCCCGAACCCGGACTTTTTTTGAAAAGTCCGGGTCCGGGTCCCGAACACCCCAAAGTTCGGTACGGACCCGAACTTTACAGTCCGGGTTCGCTCAACTCTACTTGTAAGCAACAAATGTCAGAAAAGGTTTAGTCTAAGGGGTTAAACTTCCCTTAGCTAGAGACCAGAGTAAATTCTTTTGATCTAATACATTGTATGTTTTGTATCTTCTGTGCTTATATTTATCAACAGTGCTGGCAGTCTGCCCATTTTTTCTTTTTTTTTTCTTAACAGCTGTTAGCTTAGGCAGAGAACGGATCGAAGATGCGTTCAGATAGTGAGGGGATGGCTGATGCTCATCAGAACGTGATTTCCGGTCAAACACTGTGTGACATAAATATTGGAACAGCCACCATTTATTCTCTAGGGTCTCTAAAAAAATATATAATGTTTTGGGGTTCTAAGTAATTTTCTAGCAGAAAATACTGGATTTTTACTTGTAAGCAACAAATGTCAGAAAAGATTTAGCCTTTAAATGGTTAAACTGAACTCAGAGTTCATTCCTTTGATAACTAGAAACATTGTATGTCTTTGCTTCTTTTATCAGCAATGATCTCAGACTTGGCAGTCTGCCCAGATAGGAGAGACTCAAGTAGCTCTGACTTAGAAAAAGGATCCAGGGGTGACTTGCACATACTTCTATTAGTCAAGTGCGCTGAGTGGGTGAAAGTCGGATCGTCAAGTGTCCCTGAAGCGCCTCTGTCTCCATTAACTACACTGAAAATCGCGGTAATGCATGATGGAGATCACGGGGGGGGGGTGAATCGAGATTGTGATTTTATTACGATTAATCGTGCAGCTCTACCATGTCATCAGCTGATCTCTACAATAGCTAGTGACTATTAGACAGGATTGAAATATACCTTTTTTACCCCTTCTTGACCTCCCTGGCGGTATGATTATGCCAGATTTTTGCATCTCAAAGCGGTACACTTTTTTGCTTAGAAATTTTGCATTTCATATTGTAGGCCTGTAATTCTTAGGAATAACTCACTTAAGACAAGAGTCTAGTAGACATCCCAAGTATGATAAAGTCTGAAATAACGAAATCCTGAATTAGAATATATATGAAAACAAATTATAATATAAATAAATATCAATAATAATAATGTATTCAATAATGTAATCAAGTCCAAAACACAGAAATTTGCTCAGTTGCAGAATTGTCTCTGTCGTCACTTTCAGTGTCTGATGACAAATTTCATCACAAATCAGTTTCACTCAGTTCTGCAAGTGATTCTTATTTACTATCGCTGTTTTCTAGCTGACCAAAAAACGCTTTTGATGTAAAGGGGTGCTTTTTGGATGACATGGACATTCTCAAGTTTCCTGGCAGAAAGAATGGCATATATAGTATAAAAATGCATGCAGGGCACTGGACAAAGCACTAGGGACAAAAGGGATGTGAAATGATTCCATACAGTAATGTAATCTTACCGATTTACAGTGTACTGTATGTGTACTATGTGTTTCACTTTTTGAATTTCCCGCTGGGCTCCGCCCCTGTGTCACACGACGCTCGCAGGGAACGGAGCCCGGCACACAGAGGCATCGGGCGGAAGACACAGCGGGGGGTGGGCATCGCTGGATCCAGGGGACAAGGTAAGTAACATTGCCTGGATCCAGTGATGGGATCCCGAGTGTGGCTCGGGGTTACCGCTATTTGTAATGGAAATTCACCCCGAGCCACACTCGGGAAAACCGCCAGGTAGGTTAAAGCGGTAGTAAACCACTGAGAAAAAAACAAAAAAAAAAACCTGTAAGACAATAGCATTATGTGCTAATATGCTTCGCATACTAGCACATTATGAAATGCTTACCTTAGAACGAAGCTCCTGCATTGCTGAGGGAGCTGACATGTTCCTTCAGCGTTTGTTCCGGGTACGCGGGCTTCAGGGCGGTGAGTGGCGGGAGCCGCGATGACATCACTCCTGTACATTACCTAAAGGCAAGCCTTATTATAGGTTTACCTGTAGGTAAAAATGAGAAAACGGGGTATACAATCACTTTAAGCTGGCCATAGACTGTTATAATTTTTTATTTTTAGCTGGCGGGCTAAATGGGAAAAAAAAAAAACTGATTCCTTCATCCACGCAGATGAGGAGGTGGATAGAGGAATCCCCTCCCCCGGCTAGGACATTGGATTCTGACATTGGGACCTGCTGCTGCTGATCAAGAGGTTTTCAGTATGTCCCTTTTGACAGAATTCGATTAAGCCCAGGTTCACACTGACAGCGGGATTCAGCTGAACTCCCACAATTTCATACCCACATGTCAGTCCGACTTCAGGGGCGATTTCAGAGTCGTCTGCACGGGTTGCTGCACAGATGTCTACACAAATCGCACCTGAAGTCGCCAAAAGTAGTCTAGAAACTACTTTTGGGAATCTGTGTGGCGCCTCAAATGTGGCGTTGCACCGATTCGGACGGTGCGATTCCCGCCAATTGTCAAATCTAATCAATGTGAACTTTGCGCTCAATTAATCCCTACTGAACCTGCCAAATTTCGATCAGTGTGTAGCCAGCTTTATACGGTTTGCTTTCTTTTGTCTAAATTGTGTACTAAAATCATTTCTCTTTTTATTCTTCTAGGAAATGTGTCGCTCGAGAACCTGAGGATTCGAGAAAATGCACTGGTATGTTAATTTGGAATTTTATTTTGATTTTCCAAGAAATGTGCCCAGTTTCTTTATTTATAAATGTATGCTCCGCCATACAAGTACATATAAGCCTCACTCATCACTCAATATTGTAATGTAGTGATCTAAAAAGCTTTGCAATTCATTTTCATTAGTAATAATATAACAAGGTGTTGTCCAAAGCTTAATCGTGAAAACAACGTAGCAGCTACCTGTATTTCTTGATTATGTTTATGTTGAAATAGAAGCGTTTGCTTTCAGTACAATCCAGTTGTTGCAGTTTACCAAATGTGGTGGCTGCATTGTTTTCTTGTTATAGGCTACAGACATTTTCATCAAGTACAGAAAATATCTGTGGATCTTGCCAAAAATGCAGCACCTTTGTCGCTTCCTGTGATCATTTTATTGTTATTGTGTAAACGAATGTTCTCATCTATCTGCCATATAATGTAGGTGAACCATGGTAGATGTTTTCAAAGTCCAGCCTGTTTAAAAACTATTCCTGCCTCCGTAGATGCAAAGGAGAATTGAGCATAGTCACATAGGGACAGGAACTGTGTTATTTGTAGGATCCCCAGGTGAAAATATAGGAAAACTCCTGTAAAAGCAAATTCAGCTACCACATCTAAGGATGGGTAAGCTGCAATATACTACTTATTTTTTTCTTTCTTTTTGGGTGCTGAAATGTTCCCACTTACAAGTTGGAACCCTTAAATATTTTCCATTGTGCTGGAGACAGTTGTGTTTGGTTCTGAGCTGCTGCTTCTCTGATATTTGTGGTTCTCCAGGGCACGTTCTGTGCAAGCAAAGGCTATTGTTGGTCGCACAGGCAGTGGCTCCCATTTGGTGCTTTTATATCATACAAACCCTCCCTTGGCCAGGAGAGAGAAATACTACAGAAAAAAACCTGATCTGACTTTGTGTAAACATCTTTCAGAAGGTAGGTATTTTAGGGATCTAAATTGTAATGGGAGGAGAATGGGGGAGTCATGGACCTTTAAAAGGAAGAAAATGAAGTTGTATATATGTAAAAGAAGGAAATTATGAGAGCAACTGAAAGCTGGACAACACAAAATGTGACTTGATGTGCATTTGTTTTAATAAATGAAAATGCTGATTTTAGCCTTTATGGTTCATATCAAATAATAGTTTTTTTTCCCTTTCAGAGTGAACTTGATGTGCCCTTTAAAATAAAAGCTGGTTTAATTGGTGCGTATTTTTTATTTAGTAAAGTTGTGGCTTTATGTTAAACTGTCATTTTTGGTCTTTTTATTTTACAGTGGTTGTAAAGAAAACAATTTTCTACCTTAATGCATTCTCTGCAGACACTTAACTGGTATCACTCGATTCAATACTGCCGGCAGCCTCGCTCTCCTCTCTTTCTCGCTCTCCTCTCTTTCTCGCTCTCCTCTCTTTCTCGCTCTCCTCTCTTTCTCGCTCTCCTTTCTCTCTTTCTCGCTCTCCTTTCTCTCTTTCTCGCTCTCCTTTCTCTCTTTCTCGCTCTCCTTTCTCTCTTTCTCGCTCTCCTTTCTCTCTTTCTCGCTCTCCTTTCTTTCTTTCTCGCTCTCCTTTCTTTCTTTCTCGCTCTCCTTTCTTTCTTTCTCGCTCTCCTTTCTTTCTTTCTCGCTCTCCTTTCTTTCTTTCTCGCTCTCGCTCTCCTCTCCTCTCCTTCTCGCTCTCCTCTCTTCCTCCCTTCACAGCCAATGGATCCCACTGCTATCACTCAAATCCTGTGACAAGGGAGTAAGGGGTGGGGCCGTGTGGCACAGCACGGTTTGGGAGTGAGCCTGCAGGTAGGCCCCCCGTAGGAAGCAGCTTCCTATTAGGGTCCACAGAGAAGAGGAGGAGCTTGGGAGCATGGCAGGGGACCCGATAAGAGGAGGTTCGGGGCTGCTCTGTGTAATACTGTTGCACAGAGCAGACAGTCTGAAGAAGAGGGGACACCCTTGAAATACGTCAGATGTCTTTGGACTCAACATCCCATGGCTATTGCTGAGCAGTAGACCTTGGTTGATGGGACTCTGTGGTCAACTTACACTAGTGTGCCTGACTTTTAGTACTCATTTGTGAGTATGTTTTTAAACTTTTAAAGTATTAAAATATTGCAAATGTAATGTGCAAGACTGATGTGCCGCCTTTTCCTTTCCTTTTTAGAACTGTCTTTGGGTTTTCCTGACCCGTTGAGAGTGGTGGCACGACTCCTATGGTGGCTTGATTGGTGGAAACCAATGTTTTCAATCAATCACACAGCAATCTCTTGAGTGCAGGAGCATTTGTCTTTTTTTTTGTAGTATAAAATATCCATACCTGGAATTATTCTTTTAAAGATCAAAAAAAGTAAAATGTGGACCATGTAACAATAACATACATTTTTGTATATTAAGAAACTCTGCTTGGTTTCTTTTCCAAATGGGTCCAGATGGAAGGGGCATTTGGCCCTAAGTGCCTTTTTACTTCAGCCCCGGAAGGGTTTGCCCCCTTCCTGACCAGAGCACTTTTTGCAATATGGCACTGCGTCACTTTAACTGACAGTTGCGCGATGTTGTACCCAAACAAAATTGACGTCCTTTTTTCACACAAATAGAGCTTTCTTTTGGTGGTATTTGATCACCTCTGCAGTTTTTATTTTTTGCGCTATAAACAAAGAGCGACAATTTTGAAAAAAAAAAACAATTTTTTTTTTTTACTGTTTGCTATAATAATACATATCCAAAAAAAAAAATATAAAAAAATGAATTTACTGATCAGTTTAGGCCGATTATGTATTGTACATATTTTTGGTAAAAATTGCAATAAGCGCATATTGATTGGGTTGCGCAAAAGTTATTGCATCTAAAAATATGGCGGCGATCTACTATTTTTATCGGGACTGCGACATTCCAACGGACAGAACGGACACTTTTGACACTTTTTTGGGACCAATGACATTTATACTGCGATCAGAGCTTTAAATAGCCCCTGATTACTGAATAAATGTCATTGGCAGGGAAGAGGTTAAACTGTAGGGGGCGGTCAAGGGTTACGTGTGTTCCTTCACTGTGTTATAACTGTGGGGGCTGGGCTGGCCAGGGCATGACAGATCCAACTGTTCCTGATTTACAGGGAACAGTAGATCAGTGTCATGTCCCCTGACAAAATGGAGATCCGCCGTGTTTACTTTGGCGGATAACCATTCTGCCTCTGTAGAAAGCGATCACGGGTCTCCGGCGGACATCATTTTCAAACAAGTTATCCCGCCACAAGATAAATTTGTGATGGGGAGGGAGCTCAGAACAAAGCTTGTCGATTCAAAACACAGCTCCTGCATGCTATGGGAAGAGGGGGGGGGGGTATGCCTTTCCTCCAATCAGCTTTCACACACTGTAACTGAAGCTCTCCGCCCCTTCTTTGTAATACAGATGGAGAAGGATTTTAACAGGATTCTGCCCTTCTGGAGGGGTGTAGTGAAGACAAGACTGCAGATAAACAAGTAAAACCTATGTAGGAGGACTTGTTTCATCTTTGTATCACCAGAGGCTTTTCACTTCACTGGGTATATGAGAGGGTTTACAACCACTTTAAAGAGCAATTAAACCCTGATGGGTTTACTTCCTCTTATTCACCTGCAATATAGAAGCATAATAGGCTAGTATGCATCGCATACTAGCCTATTATGTGCCACTTACCAGCCATCACTGTCTGCGCTGTCCCCACAACAGGGAGTGTCCCTCTTCCTTCTGGTGCTGTGACTGGCCGTAGTTGCATGACGTCACTCCCGTGTATGGGCGTGGGAGTCGCCAATCGCGGCACGCTGTCAGTGAAGAAACGGAACGGAGGCTGTTTCTTCACTGCCCATGTGCCAAATGACGTCGGCACATGCCAGTATAGTGTATATCTCCTAAACCATACAGGTTTAGGAGATATACAGGGAAGCTACAGGTAAGCCTGATTACAGGCTTACCTGTAGTTTAAAGTGGTTGATATTCCCTCACTCCATGTTTGGATGGACGTAGGGTGTTTATAGTGTTGGAAAACAGTTTTCCACAGGCAGATGTAATTTGTTTCCTGATCTGACGCTGAGTAGACTAAGCAGTACTTTGTGTAAGCTATTTAGAGCACAAGGGTGAGTTACAGGAATATATCCATTGAAAAGCCATTGTGGAGTTTCCCTTTACTGCTGCTATATATAAAAATAGCTTTTCTGAGTATTTCCAATCCTAGGTGCTTCAGATCCATGTGGTTGTCCCCAACTTTGCTTAGCTTTCATTTTAAATTCACCATGAACCCATTATCTATTTTACTTACGTAAGTTTCCATTAAGAACTTCATTTTATTCTTAAGGTATCTGTCATTTATTGATGTAAAGATGGCCTAAAAGAAATTGCAGGCAAACTCTTGAATAATGTCTTCCCTCACCTTCCAAAAATGGTGCTTAGTTGCCATGGTTGTAGCAGTCCCTCTTTGGATCGTGTGCGTTAAGTGCATAAAATCAGTGAACCCTTTATTAGGCAAATATCAAAGTCACACACAGATGTTCATCTACGCAAGCTTTGAAAATCGCAGTTTGATCTTTTCATCAGAAGTTGGCGATTGGTAGAAAAGATAGGGTGATCTGCATGTTAACTATTAATGGGCTGAAGTGCATTTGTGGAAGATGTTGCCTGCTCAGAAATAAACTGTAGAATTCACATCTCCCGTATGATTTAAACCCTCATACCATCATGATTTATCATCTCCAGTGATACAATACAAGGAGACGAGGGAGCAATACAAATACATAAAATATTTTTTAATGACAAGTGCATACAGTTGTATCAAAAAAAATGGCAATAACAAAATACAATAGGATAGCGCGAGTCTTGCTATGCACACGTTCTTCACTTCTCTTATATAAATTGCCTGATAATGTTTGTTTATATTAACAGAGAAACTCACTCTGAAAATCCCATGGAAGAATTTATATGGTGATGCAGTGGTCGCTAAGCTTGAAGGTTTATATCTCTTGGTGGTACCTGGAGCTAGTGAGTATCCCTTTAAAGAATCATAGATTCAAGCTATAAGTTTAAGGTGGAATATAACTCATTAAAACAAAACTTTTTATTTTATTTTACCCCTCCCCTCCACCCATTTTATACAAATGCTAGAAAAAAGTATTTCAATTATTTAGCTTTGTGTTTGTTTTTGTGCTGCTAGGCAGCACTTCCTGGTTTCTGGCCTACACCAGTCCCCTTTGCCTCCTAGGATTGCTACATCACAGCTATCCCAGGAGGCAATGTGTTACTAAGCTGCAACTTTGTGGCACATCTGCACACGCACAATAGTTAAGTTAAAGCAACACGAAAGCTTAATTTGTTTTTAATTAAAATAACAAACATGTTATACCTTTCTGTTCTGCGCAATGGTTTTGTACAGAGCAGCCTCAATCCTCTTCTTCTGGGGTCCCCCGCTGACGCTCCAGGCTTCTCCTCTTCGGCAAGTGCCGCCATGGAAAGCCATCCTGTCTGCATCTATGGACCCGCTCCTGCTCACTTGGCACGGCATTTGATTGACAGCAGCGGGAGCCAATGGCTTCCACTACTATCAATCTGCCCAGGGAGGAGAGAGACAGCGACGAGAGCTGCTGCTCTTGTGCACACCTCTGGATCAGGCTCAGATAAGCATACGGGGGGGGGGGGGGGG
>BLSH010025828.1:211747-236467 GCA_018402905.1 Glandirana rugosa
TCTGGGCTCCTCGGCTCCGGTCTGGCTTCCCTTCACGGTGTTTAACCATTACATCCAGAGGTTGGCGTTTCGCGTCCTTCGCGACCACGGCCTCTGTTTACCCTTGTACGTATTATCACAGGGACTATAGGTCTCTACGGTACTTCAGGGGAACCACTTCCCGTCGGTGCTGGCTCGTCTGTCTAAGGTAGGACTTAAAAGCACGAAAGTGTTTCACTAAATCGCGAAAATCTACCGGGTACAGGATAGAGTTCAGCACTCTACCCCCAGACAGGTTCTTCCAATCGAACTTGAGGCTTCCGCCGAGGCGTCAGGAAGCCCTCTTAGGGGCTGTTCAGACGATGTCCGAACAAGGGGTGATTGTGCCGTTACCTCCGTAGGAAAGGTTCCGCGGCTTCTATTCAAACCTCTTTGTGGTGCCCAAAAAGGGTGGGGTCAGGCCAGTTCTGGATCTAAAAGCGCTAAATCACTTTGTGAAAGCACGAAAATTCAGGATGGAATCTGTCTGCTCGGTCGTGGCTGCCCTTCACCAAGGGGACTTCATGGCATCTCTGGATATCAGGGACACTATTATGCATGTTCCCATTTGTCTCCGGCACCAGCGCTTCCTGCGCTTTGCGGTTGGAGACCTACATTACCAATTTGTGGCACTTCCCTTCGGTCTGGCCTCGGCTCCTCGGGTCTTCACCAAGCTGTTGGCCCCGGTGCTGGCTCTATTGAGGCAGAGAGGCATTGCTGTGGCAGCATACCTCGACGACCTGCTCCTGCGAGCGGAGTCAGCTTCGGCTCTGGAGGACAATGTTGCTAGCACCATGGTCTCAATGAGAGACTTCGGCTGACTGATCAACCTGCAGAAGTCGACATTGACCCTGTCCTGTCGTCTGGAATATCTGGGTCTAATATTGGACACGGAGCAGGCGAAGGTGTTCCTACCTCCGACCAAGTTGCTGACGCTACAAGCAGCCGTGCGATCCCTGCTGTTACATCGGTGGTCCTCCTTACAGTTCTGTATGCAGGTGTTGGGGCTCATGGTCTTGGCCTTCGAGGCGATACCGTGTGCCCAGAGTCACACTCGGCTCCTGCAGCGAGCGATCCTGTTGCGGTGGGACAAGTCTCCGTTGTCCCTGGACCAGCTGATCAATTTGGATCATCAAACCAGGGGGTCATTGACCTGGTGGCTCCGGGGCCCCGGCATTGACTTTGGGAAAGTTGTTCCTTCCCCTGAATTGGTCGATAGTCACGACGGACGCCAGCCTATCGGGCTGGGGAGGGGTCCTGGGGCAGTTGTCTGCTCAGGGCCGTTGGTCGACGCAGGAATCGCGCCTTCCAATAAATGTGCTGGAGCTGAGGGCAATCAGGCTCTGTCTCTCCCACTGGTCGGCAAGACTGCCCGGCCTCCCGGTTCGGGTTCAGTCGGACAGCGCCACGGCGGTGGCATACATGAACCATCAGGAATTTCAAGTGCCGGCAATCTCCACCATCTACATCCCAGGCGTAGAAAACTGGCAAGCGGACTTTCTCAGTCGCCAGACTCTAGATCAGGGGGAATGGTCTCTGCATCCAGAAGTGTTCCTCCAGATTTGCAAATGGTGGGGCACGCCAGACGTGGACTTAATGGCGTCCAGGTTCAATCACAAGGTGCAGACCTTTGTGTGCAGGACAAGGGATCCGTTGGCGGTCGCCACGGGCGCACTAGTTGCACCTTTTTCCCGGTACAGGCTTCTGTACACCTTTCCTCCTCTCAAGCTTCTACCACGGCTCCTGCAAAGGATAGAAGCGGAGGGAATCCCGACAATCCTGTTGGCTCCGGATTGGCCTCGGCGCCATTGGTACGCCGACGTGGTGCGGATGGTAACAGACGTTCCCTGGCGGCTCCCGCTTTGCAAAGATCTGCTGTCACAGGGACCCATCCTGCACCCTGCTTACCCTCGCTGGCTTTGATGGCTTGGCTATTGAGTCCCAGTTGCTGAGGGATAGGGGCGTTTCTGACTCCGTGGTCCCTACCATGCTTAAGGCGCGTAAGTGTACGTCGAGCAAGATATCTCATCGCACCTGGAAGGGTTATATTGCCTGGTGTGAGGTGGGGGGTTGGAACCCCCGCTCTTTCTCTATATCCCGGGTGCTGGCCTTCTTGCAGCAAGGCCTGGATAACAATTTGGTTTTGAGTGCACTCAAGGGTCAGATTTCGGCTCTGGCGATTCTTTTTCAATGTCCTATAGCTACGCATTCTTTGATACGTACATTTGTACAGGGTGTGTCATGTAGCTCCTCAGGTACGGTCGCCGTTGGCACCGTGGGTTTTAAATTTAGTACTTTCTGTACTGCAGAAACCGCCATATGAGAAAATCAGGGATACTCCCTTACAATTGCTGTCACAAAAGGTGGCTTTTTTGGTGGCCATTACATCCGCTAGGCGGGTGTCTGAGTTGGCGGCTTTGTCATGTAGGTCTCCCTACTTGGTCCTTCATAAAGATAAGGCGGTGCTGCGCCCTTCTCCTTTGTTCCTACCGAAGATGGTTTCCTCTTTTCACATTAATGAGGACATTGTTCTTTCATTGTGTCCACACCCGTCTTATCCCAAGGAGATTGCTTTGCACTCTTTGGATGTAGTAAGGGCTCTGCAGATGTATTTGTCGGCTACAGCTTCTTTTCGGAAGTCTGATGCTTTGTACTGACGGAAGGACCGCGCAAAGGTTTGGCGGCCCCGTCAGCTACTATATCCCGTTGGATCAGACAGACGGTGACCCATGCGTATACTGTTAGGGGCCAAGAACCCCCTTTTCCGGGCACGGCTCATTCCACCAGGGCGATTGGCACTTCCTGGCTTTCAGACACCAAGCCTCGGTGTCTCAAGTGTGCAAGGTGGCTACATGGGCCTCGGTGCACACTCTTGTTAAATTTTACAAAGTTGATGTGTCAGCATCCGCAGATGCTGCTTTTGGCCGCAAAGTTTTGCAGGCGGCGGTATAGGCGCGGCTGGCGCCTCCTGAGAGGATTCTGTTGGGTACAGTTATTGTTTACCCACCCCTCTTGTTTGGCACTGCTTTGGGACGTCCCCACGTGTCATGAATATAGGCTGCGTCTGTCAATGAACGTAAGAGAAAATAGGATTTTATTAAGAACTTACCATAAAATCCTTTTCTCTGAGTTCATTGACAGACGCAGCACCCACCCCTCTGTGTTGCGTTTGTGCGGCTTATTACAAACTGATATGCTATGCAGAGCTGGGGGGTTATACGCTGAGTGAGGACGGCCCCCTGGGAGGGGCCAGTTTGCTTTTTTTCTTTTTGCCCAGTCTACTCCTATTAGGATGTGCATAAACCACACATGTCATGAATAGAGGCTGCGTCTGTCAATGAACTCAGAGAAAAGGATTTTACGGTAAGTTCTTAATAAAATCCTCTTTTTTTATTTTTTTTTTAAGGTACCACTTGCAAAAAAAGTATGTCTTTTTATTTTTTACCTATATATTTAGTTATGGCTAAAAAAATGCATAATGTATTTTCTGCACCTTTTTAAAGCATTGCATTAAAATTCAGTGCAACGTGTTTTGTTTGCATTTTCTTCCTGCAGACATATGGGAAGTATGGACACTTGATTTTAAAAACACACATATGAACACCTATATTGTGTTTTCAGTGCCTTTTTTCGATGCATTGCCATTGACTATAATTTAACATGTTTTACCAAAACGCACAAAAGATGCTGTATGCCGCATTTTTCACAAGTTTAAGGCACTGTTCTGTAATGCAACTCTGTGATGTGAATGGCTTCATAGATTTAAAAAAAAAAAGCTTTTGTGTGCTTTTAGCCCACTGTCATCCTGCATTGTGGCGCACATAAAATGCACTGGTGTGAATGGGCCCTTAGTAGTTTCTGATATTCTCCTTTGCCAGCAGGGATTGTAAGCTTTCATGAACTTTAAACAATCCTGCTAGCTTTACACATTATAATGCTCCAGTAAAGCTGACTGAAAGACAATAGCATACTGCGCTCTGCTTACCTTGAGTGGTTTCAGGTGCATTTCCAGTAAAGTACTGGCTGAATTTTGATTTCCTTTATTTGCAACAATAAATGCATACCCTAACTAAAATGTACAATTTACAGCTCAGTACTGAAATCTCTAGCTGATGGATGTAGCTTCACAATGACCAGGCAAAAGTATGTTATTCATTCATTTCATTTTAAATGCTCATATTTGCAAGTTTCCAAGCTATTATGCGAGTATAGTTTAGGGTCCTTTCACACCTACGGAGCCCGTTTTGATCCCCGCTGAGCAGGCGGATGACGGGTCCGTCTGTGCTCTCTGTGCAGGGATGGACCTGTCGGAGCTCCTCTCTCTATGGAGGATCGGATGAACACGGACCGTCTGTCCGTGTTCATCTGATCCGCCAGACGGATGGAAAATAGGGTTTCCATCCGTCTGTATTTAGCGGATCGGATGTCAGCGGACATGTCACCGCTGACATCCATTGCACCATAGAGAAGAATTGCGCGTCTGTTCAGGTTCGCCTGAAAAACTGACAGGCAGACCAGAACGGTCTGTACGTGTGAAATAAGGCTCAACTCCAGGCAGATACCAAAGAAACAAATGAATGCTACTATTAATTAAATGTGTGTTAATACCTTTATTTGACTTGGTGTAAGCCCCTTGTAGTTCCCTGTAAAGCAGCACTCTGAATGAGGGAGGGACTGCTGTGGTAACTAATAAAGTGTGCTGCATTTACATGTGCTGACAGAATGAACAGAGGGATGAGCTCATCGATGTTCTGCTGCTCTTTCTCTCTGTATTCAACAGACTGAGGGATTGTTCTCTGCTTGACTTTGCTGTGTGATGGGGCTGTGGAGATTTCGGGACTGGATGGTCAGAAATAAAAGATCTTGGGGCAAATTAAACTACTCCGTTATATGGAATATAAAACATAGGTTGGACAGCCGCACTCCGAAATCAAATCTCTTTATTGAAGAAAAACAAATGTACAGCACATCAGGCGAACTACTGGTCCCAGCTGACACGTTTCACAACTAGGGCTGGTGCTTATTCATAGCCTGACCAGGATATAGACAACAAAGTGTGTGTGTGTGTGTGTGTGTGTGTGTGTATATATATATATATATATATATATATATATATATAATATAATATACACACACTTCATTGTGTGGGTGGGAACACTTCCAATTAGTCAGCGGAACTCATCCAAAAACATATGAAGCTAATGAAAGCCACTGATACACAGAATGAGTTGATTAAACTCCCTTTACGATCCCTGTAGTATGTGTCGCTGTGTGACCAGACATATAAGCCTGCATACACAGAGCTTATATGTCTGCTCACACAGCGATACATATTACGGGGATCGGTTTACAGGATTACCCTCACTTGATTTCCTTGTGTGTTTTTATTCATATGTTTTTAACACATTATTGGACTGTGGATATGTACTTAATATGGTTTAGGTTCTCTTTCACTGTGTGTTTTAGACATATATATTTTTACTAGTATATGGACACTATTTCCTGTTAAGCCCCGTACACATGGTGCAACAGTTGTACAACCAAACGTCCAACTTTGGACCAAGTTGGATGTTGGCTGTTGTGTCTCGCGTACTGACATGAACTAAGCAATTGTACAACCAAGCCTAACGTAGTGATGTGTTAAGACTGTATAACGAAGTAGTTCAGGTGAATGTGAATTAGGAACGTAGGTTTCCCAGAACGGACACTTCGAGGCGTTCCTGACTTCTGAGCATGTGTGTTTTTCACGTACAGCTTTGTTGGACTAACTTCTCTGTACACATGGTCTGCTCATCCAACTTCAGTTGTACAACCGTTGTACGACGGTGGTTCTAATCACGCGTACGAACGGTCAGATGATCGTACAACAAGCTGGTTGTACAACGGTTGTTGTACAACCGTTGTACCGCGTGTACGGGGCTCAAGTGGACGGACCCATCTTATCAAGCTTTAATCAACTCATTCTGTGTATCGGTGGCTTTCATTAGCTTCATATGTTTTTGGATGAGTTCCACTGACTAATTGGAAGTGTCCACATCCACACAATCAAAGCTGGCTGTAAATGGATCAAATCCCGGTCTGTTCAGCAGGGATTGGCCGAGATTCGATCCACCTGTGGGCAGACTGGCTGTACCCAAGTCGAACATCGATCGACTTGGGTACAACCAGCCTGTCCGATTTTTTTATATGTGATTACTGCCGGCGGATATAGCCCATAGCAGTAATCATGGTGTTCTGCATGGCAGTACACTATAGAGCTGCGGGAGTGACTCCTTCATCAACACTGTTGATAGGGGAATCAAGCAATTTTCTTTTCTTCCACCTTATGTGGTAGGAAAGAAAATCAATCAATCTTTCACTTGCCTTAGACTTTTAGTTACATGCAAAAAGGCATGAAAGTGATATATACGTGTATTTTTTTTTTTCTCTTACACAGGTACCTAAATCTGTTAAAGCTAATCTCTAAGCAAAAATTAAATAAACAACTTAATACAGCTCTGCTATTGTTAATATGTCATTAAATGTATTTGTTTAAAGGCAAGCAGTGTAAGTGATTTGAATATGACCTGAATTCAGCCTCATGCATTGTCTTATTTAATTTGGTAGGAGTTCTACTTTATCATGTCAATTATGTAATCCCCTGAATATTAGGGCATACACTGGGAGAGGGAGGGTTGGCACTCTTAGCCAGTAAGGCTCTACTGCAGTTCTTTGGCCGGTTCAGCAGGAATTGGCTTAGATCCTAACCGTTAATAGGCTGAGTGTACCAAGTTGATTGATTGATTTATTAACTTGGGTACAAGCACCCTGCCGGATTCTCTTGTGATTATTGCTAGCAGCTGCGATAACCGCTAGCGATAATCACGGTCTTCTCCCGGTGAGGATGGCTTCCTCTGCCTGCTCACCCCTTCCCGCCCCGCCCGGGAGAAGACGATTGCTGATTCCCTTGCGTGTTGATGAGGGAATCGTGCTAATGTCTTTCCTGCAACCCGTTGGCAGACAAGTTGTATAGTCCTACTGCAACGGAGAAAGCTGAGGTCTGGCTGTTTGACAGGGATTTGTAAAGAAAGGTGGCTGAACAAAATGACAAAACATTTGGCAGAGGAAACCGTACACATATATGGCGTTTTAATGTGTATTTAGCAGTTCGCCGGGAGTTCACTTGTACATTAAATTAAAACATACATTATCTAACATGTCAGATGGTGCAATGATGTATTATTGATATTGCACTTTATTTAATCTGCACTTTATATTTTAACATATTTAGAAATTTACTATTTCATTCATATCAGGCATGAAATATGATGCAGAGAAAGAAGAGAGAAATCTACAAGAGGCAAAACAACGTGAGCTACAAAGGATTGAAGAAGCTCTGCAGAAAGCTGCTGAAAAAGGTAGACCTCTTATTGCTCCAATGCACTTAACTCAATGTCTGAATCCTGAAATATCATCACTGACTAGAGTCAAAAGTAAATGGATCTCTTCTTCAATTTTCAATTTTTGTTTAATGCTTGCCACCAGATGAGTGCTTTCTTGGAGACTGCTACAACTTGCAGAGCTTTGTGTATAGTAATAAAAAGTCTGGTGCGTATAGATTACTCGCTCATAACATACATACATACATAATATACTTCCATGCCATCTTTAACTCATTGGGTATGAAGGCAAATTATTATTTTTTAATTTTTCCATTCTTGCTTTCTCATGTCGCTCTTTATGTCTGTCTTTCACTCTCTCACAGTAATATAGCAGCTATTATGTAGGGATGTCATTGCTCACCTCATTAACATTTTTTACTGGTTTAGTCCTGCTCCACTATGACATAGTTGAGCAGAACAGAAGTAGTTTCACACAGGAGAAATTTACAAGGCCATTACATATGGAGGTCATTTTAGTACGTATTAAGCCCTACCCTGTATAATTATGCCTGTTTTGCATATAGACTTTTAAAAACATATAAGGTTGTGAAAGATTTTGATTTCACAGCAATAATCTGACATTTTTAATTACAGTTGTGTTTACACCCAAATTTGTTAGATTTGCCCTTACTATGACCCCAGATCAAATTGAAAGCACCGCTCCAAGCGCTAACATAACAGTTCCGGTGATGCTAGCATTGTCAGTTGCAGCTTTGCCATGGAAGAGCTTAAGCTGTTTTCTTCTAGATTCTAACCAGGCTGAACATGGGTACAGTGCATCCAGAAAGTATTCACAGTGCTTCACTTTTTCCACATTTTGTTATGTTACAGACTTATTCTAAAATTAATTAAATTCATTATTTCCTTAAAATTCTACGAACAATACCCCATAATAACATGAAAGAAGGTTGTTTGAAATATTTGCAAATGTATTAAAAAAAAAAAAAAAAAAACGAAAAGAAAAAAAAAGCACAATTACACAAGTATTCACAGCCTTTGCCATGGCACTCAAAATTGAGCTCAGGTGCATCCTGTTTCCACTGATCATCATTGAGATGTTTCTACAACTTGATTGGAGTCCACCTGTGGTAAATTCAGTTGATTGGACAGGATTTTGAAAGGCACACATCTGTCTATATAAGGTCCCACAGTTAACTGTGCATATCATAGCACAAAGCAAGCCATGAGGTATAAGGAATTGTCTGTAGACCTCCAAGACAGGATTGTATGGAGGCACTTATCTGGGGAAGGGTACAGAACAATTTCTGCAGGAAAGGTCCCACTGAGCACAATGGCCTCCATCATCCGTAAATGGAAGAAGTTTGGAACCACCAGGACTCTTCCAAACTGAGCGATCGGGGAAGAAGGGCCTTAGTCAGGGAGGTGATCAAGAACCCGATGGTCACCTACACAGCTCCAGCATTTCTCTGTGGAGAGAGGAGAACCTTCCAGAAGAACAACCATCTCTGCAGCACTACACCAATCGGGCCATTATGGTAGAGTGGCCAGACGGAAGCCACTCCTCAGTAAAAGGCACATGACAGCCCATCTGGAGTTTGCCATAAGGCACCTGAAGGACTCTCAGACCATGAGAAACAAAATGCTCTGGTATAATGAAACAAATATTTGAACTCTTCGGCCTGAATGGCAAGTGTCCTGTGTGGAGGAAACCAGGCACCGCTCATCACCTGGCCAATACCATCCTTACAGTGAAGCATGGTGGTAGCAGCATCATGTTGTGGGGATGTTTTTCAGCAGCAGGAACTGGGAGACTAGTCAGGATCGAGGGAAAGATGAATGCAGCAATGTACAGCGACATCTTTGATGAAAACCTGCTCCAGAGCTCTCTGGACCTCAGACTGGGGCGAAGGAGGTTCTTCCAACAGGACAACGATCCTAAGCACTCAGCCAAGATAACAAAGGAGTGGCTACGGGACAGCTCCGGAGAGATCTGAAAATGGCTGTGCAGCGACACTCTCACTCCAACCTGTTGGAGCTTGAGAGGTCCTGCAATGAAGAATGGGAGAACCTGCTCAAAAATAGGTGTGCCAAGCTTGTAGCATTATACTCGAAAGACTTGAGGCTGTAATTGGTGCCAAAGGTGCTGCAACAAAGTATTTAGCAAAGGCTGTGAATACTTATGTACATGGGGTTTTTTTTTCCCATTTTTGATACATTTGCAAAAATGTCAAACTTTTTTCACGTTGTCATTATGGGGTATTGTTTGTAGACTTTTGAGGAAAATAATGTATTTAATCCATTTTGTAATAAGGTTGTAACATAACAAAATGTGGAAAAAGTGAAGCGCTGTGAATTCTTACTGGATGCACTGTAACGTGTCCTTACTGTTGCCTGGTCAAAAGGTACAGCAGCATACAGGACTGAAGTAGATTTTAAAGGATCACTATACTTTTAAAACTGAAAAATGCTCCTTTTATACTATTTCTGTGGATACTGAGCAACTTTGCCAGTATATTTCTTTGCTTTTCTTCCCCTGTGCTTTAACACCTGCTATTACATATCCAGGCCAATGTTCTCATCGTATACATCTTGCTTTTCTGCAATCTACACTGTAGCTGGAGACCAGGACTGAGAACAAGGGGACATTTGCTACACATATCTGTTTGATATCTTCAGTGCTAGTAGCCATGAATATGGCTTCTAAACCTCTCTGAACTAATGTAATCACTGAAGAAAGAGACTAACTACTGAAAGAAATGGTATCCTACATTAGTTTTGCTAAAGTACACACAATCAGAAAATCGGACGAAAAATACCACTTTTGGAGTGATCGTCCGATAATCTAAACGTCAGCATACAGCTTTCGAGAGCCGATCACGACAGTTGAGGCAAAATTATTCGAAGGGACAGGCACAAACATTTTTCTCTCGTATGATGTCTAAACGTACGATTTTCGTTAAATCCGTACAGTATTCATCCGAAAAATATCGGAAGACCAAGACCATGCATGCTCAGAAATTAAAAGAATACATTACAACACATTACATCACTTCTGAAGTTGTATTCTGTTGTACGAGAATTTTCGTAACTTTAGTAACCTCTTCATTTTCGATATGAGACTAGCATGCAAAAGAAGATGATTATTCGTCCGATTTTCTCATTGTGTGTACCAATTCTCACCCCTCTCTCATGTGATTTAACCCAGCCAGTTGTGGAAAGCAGAATGCACATCTAGGGAGAAATATGAATGCCATCTTCCTAGAGATGTGCTCTTTATACTATAGCTTAACTAACGCAGGACTGCTTGCTTCCAGCAGTTTGTGAACTTTTTTTCCCTCCCATAGCAGAAGCAGTGACAGGCTGAAAAGAGCACACACAAGTATGAAGCATAGCAAGCTGAATAGAAAGACAGTGAAAAGTAGAAGGGGAAGAAGTCAGTCACAGAATGCATAGACAAACGCAGGAGCCAACACCACACAGTGGGTGGTGCACAGAAAGTTAGTGAGGATTTAGAATTTGTTGTATAAATGTGGACATTCTGTCACAATCTATCACCAGCTGAAATACGTGGTGGCTGGACACTGTTTCAAGCGGTACTTTGTATTTAGGTCATATGTATTCGGTGGTGACTGCTCTGAACACAGGAATTCTGCATTGGGAGCATAGGTCCCTAAGCGCATTCAGCCTTAAATGTGAGTAATGCTCGGTAAAGCATCCAGCTGCAGCATTTTTCAGCCTGTGAGAAGTTATGACAGGCTGCTGGCAATGGGTCTGGATGCTGCACCTGTTTCTGCTGGGTGGCTGAAAATGCCAGGATTTGATGCTGACAGGCAAGACTGCCCACCTGAATATAGCCTTAGTGAGGAATAGAGCATAAGTGAGGCAATTTTTGGAGGTAACTGTACACACAGGTCACAATTTTCCATATAATGCCAGGATGTGCTTTTCCACGAGAGGAGAAAGTTGCAGCATTTCGTTCTCCATAAAAGTGAAGTATTAAGTTGGCCATACAGTCATCCGTTTTTCTGGCTGATCAAAAGAAAGGGAACAGATTTCTCCATCCACACATTTCAGGTGGATGAGGGAACCCTCCCCACTGCACTATTGTATTCTGACAGCAAAACAAATGCCATGGCTGCGGCGTGTGAACAGCCCTGTTAAGCTGTTAGGCTGTAATTTTGGGGTTTGGGTTGGTGGCCAAACTTGTGCTCAGCCACCTGATTTAACTTGCCCGACTGCCTCTGTGAAACAGCCCAGAGAGAAGAATTGAGGAAAACTAGACCAACCAGAATCTGGGAATATTAAGGCCCCCTTCTTACCTGTGTGTTTTATGTGCAGTATGTTAAAAGGAGTTCTACATGCTGCATCTTTGATATGTTTTCATCAAAACGCATATAGAATCCAGTGGCGATGTGCTTAAAACGCATTGCACCAAAAACACAAAGCAAGAAGTGACAACAAGCTGAAGAAGCTGATTGGGTGCACTGCTCAGCTCTTCCAGTTTTGATAAATTCAACCCAGGTAGTCTGTTATGTGTCACATAGGCTAAAGTCATATTGTGTAAGGTTGTATACAGCAGAGCTAATGTATTCTGTGGACTAGGCTACATCATATAACTTGTTATATACAGTAGATATAAATGTGGTAGTGATGGGGGAATGGGATGGGATGAGTGGCAGCAGTGGTGGTGGTATTTGTGGCATCAGTGGTGTGTGTGGGGTGGTATCAGTGGTGTTGGGTGGAGGGTGGCAGCAGTGGTGCCATCCTCTCCCACAACAGGAGAACCCTCAAGGGTTGGACTATAGCGGCAGTAAGAGGTCAGTGACAAGGAAATATATTTAAAAAAATATAAGTTTTATTAATACATATTAAAATATGCAATCAAGAAACCAGTTAAAATTGTATAGATGTGAAAACATGCCATAACAAGAAGACAGTAATAGTACAGGCTAGTAACGCGTTTTGGGATTTTCCTTCATCAGAAGGTAGTCTAGAGAGACCGTGTAGGTCATCTTCTGATGGGACAAACACATAAATCAAATATTTGAGGCGGAGCGGTCAAGGCTCGCAGCTCAGCCTCCCCTCAGTGGCCAGCATACAAAAACCGCCCCCCCCCCCTCCTGCAGCGGAAAGAACGGATAGGTCAGGGGGGCCTTAGTAGTACAGCCAGAAGGGACAGACGGGCCCCTCATACGGGTGGGCAGGCCGCTCATACTGGCAGACGGCGGCGGGCCCTCCTGCAGTGGCAGAACTCCAGGGCCCAGTTGCAGGTGTGACTGCAGGGACCCTGATCGTTCCGCCACTGATGAAATAGTTCAACTCGCCATAATGCAGAATCAGAGAGAGCCCTGAGTGTGTTACTTGCCACTGTCGTCTACCACCAAATGCAGCTTGTCACTTGCCACCAGAAGCAGCTTGTCACTTGCCACTGCACCTGCCACCAGATGCAGCTTATCTCGTCACCTGCCACCAGATGCGGATTGTCCCTTGTCATGTCACGTGCCACCAGTTGCAGTGTGTCACTCCAGATGCAGCACATGTGCATTGACTGGGTCTCAGAGAGAGGGCTGGCAGTGAGAGATGATGCAATCTCTCTACTGCCCCCAGCTGCACAGTGATTCAGGGCTGGCTCTCTCATGCCGCCAGCTGGCCTGCTCTCCCGTGCTGCCTGCTGGCTCTCCGGCTCGGTCATGCTGCCTGCCCGCCCGCTGCACTCGTGGCCTGGCTGCAGAGAGGCCACGGCCAGTGGTTGGGTACCCCTGACATATAGCATACTCTTTATATGACTTGATATTTTGTCATACACTGTGAACTTACAGTATGTCTGCTATATGATAGTGTATAACTTTGGTACATATATTTACAAATATACTGTTTTTCTGCTGCTGTTCCTCTTACGCAAAGCATTTGGCTCATGCCATCACTTTTGTTTGCGTTGTTTGTGATCTTTTTACCAGTGGCAGTGGATTTGAATAATTTCCTCATAGTTACATTTACATTTTCCTGGCTATGCCCTCATTTCCTTTATAACATTGTCACTATGTGTTTTTTTTATGTTTCTTTTGGCAAACCTTTTAGTTCAGTTGTTTCTTTCCTTCTCTAATGCAACATTAGGATGCTGAGAAATGCCATTGTTCATGGTGTAATGTGTTTAGGCAACATTATTGTTGGAGCATAAAAAATGGTTCTAAGTAATGCAGGTGGGTGCTAAAGTTGTATGGTATTCCTTTGTCACTTGGTTGAATGGCCATACACATTAAATTTGAAGGTAAAATAAATATAGCATCTGGTAATTATCTGCTGCCAGGTAATCATTCACACAAACATGTTTATTGTCAATAGAGTCATAAGTGGCTTATTGTATCCTGGGAAACCACAGTAGAGGGCAATCGGAACAATTCTTACTGGCTCCATTCCTCTTATGGCAGGCCACAAATTATTTCATTTTCTTAAAATCACTTGATTCCCCCATCAACACAGTCAGTGTTAATGGGGGAATCCCTCCCACTGAGCTATTGTGCTCTCCCGGCAAGAGATTCGAACCATCTGTGGCCGGCTTTAGGAATCCCTTCTCTGTTGTTGTTGCCCTTTTCATATTATTGTTATTGGCTTCCACTTTTATATATTAGAGGACTGGTGTCTTATACTTGTCCTGGTGCAGTATTTTTGTGTATATTCTAGCACCTCCAAAGGGGAGCAGTTGTGTTTATTTCCTGTATAATGTCTGATGTGTTCCTACTGAACTTTCACTTTGCCAGAGAAGTCACATTTTTTTTTTACTGCCTACTTGTCAGGACTTCATCCCAGAATTCGCTTCCCTAGGCTGCAGTCTGTCCACATTTGTCTTTTCAATGTACTAACATTTGGATTAACAGTTGACTCCTTGGGGTCTGTTTATAACAAAAAAAAAAAATGCTCAGCAAATGCCTGATTATTCCCAAAGCCACCATTAATGACCTCTATAATGTGTCTTATAAGCATATTTCCTATTACCCTCCGCTCCATCTAGTAGCCACAATGCAGTGCCTTCCTGAAATATCACAATCAGGAAAATACCACATTGTGGCCACTAAATGAAATGGCTACATTTAAATAAATAGACCTTCTGGTATCATTTAGAAATAGAAGAGTTTTTTAATATCCTCTAGAAGCATATAGTGCTATATACATAATGCAAAATAGAGAAAGACTCATGAGTTTGTTACCAGAATGATATGTGTTGTGTTATATGGACAAATGTTTGGTCTTGTTCAGGGAGCAGAAATATTATCTAGCAAGTCAGAAGAAGTAATTGGGCAACGCTGCTAATCAGAACAGTTGATAGAAATAGATCTCACGTTGGCCACGTGTAATGAGATGTTAACAGTGCTGTTACATGGAGCACTAACAAAGTGTTTGTGACCGCTGCTACTGGCCTTAGTGTGTCCTTCTCTTCCCAGTTTAGAAACTGCTCAATGACAGAATAATCTAGTGTAAGGTCAGATTGCCCTATGTTATCTAGGCTACTTAAAAAATGAATGACTGTGTGTAGCAAAGTGTTATTAATATACGTTTTGTATAAAATACATGTACATTATTATTAGCATCATCTAAAGTGCACTTGTATAAATATTGTTCAACGAGATATTTATAAAATATTTTATATCTCACTGCTTGGATAGAAAGCACTATAAATCAGCACCATATAAATAATTACCATAAATAGTGTTTAATTATTATTAACCATTTTTGAGTCTCTGGTGCTTACTGAGATGTTTATTTGTATATGTAACCCAACATAACCAAAATGTTAGCCTGTTCTTCAGGCAGATTTATTTTATTTTTTTAAGTCCGATTTTATTAATTGAAAAACATACGTAAACATAACCCATCAACCACAAAGAGATAAGGAAAGCTCCTGCTCCCTTTTCTGTTTACAAGCAGCTGGATGTCTGCAAAAATGTGGATATAAATTGTACATAAATCTCAGAAATAAGCCCCTTTGAATCTTGTGCCTTAAAAATTCTATTAAATAAAGTATCTGTAATTGAAAAACTGAGTCGTTCTGGGTAAGGAAGGCATGTCTGATTTGAAGATCATGGTAACAAGCTGTGTTATCTAAGGAGAATTCTAATTGCATTAGCTAAAATGATTTATAAATATTATTGCATAGATGAGAGATCATCTGAATGCAATTCCTGGCCCAGCTATGAAACCCATTCAGCTTCCCAAGCTCAGGAAGGAGATCATTGAACCAGATGGAGTAAACCTAGTATAGCCTGTAATGCCTAGTAAATATTTTACAGTGGCCCAAATATGCCCTATCAAACAAATATGAATACGATTTTCCACTATTCGCAGGTTTAGTTCTGATACCCTTACTGCTGTCATTGAGGCACACTAGGCCTAACTAAATGTATGTTAGTAAGGATTTGCCTATATTTTACTCCGTTAATGTACTTTTTTAATTCACATGATTTATTATCTGGTATCATTGTGCAACTGATCATATATCTATTGTGTGAGTGTTAGATGAGCTGTGTATTTTTTTATTTTTGGGCAAGTTTTCCATTTTTGTATCTTTGAAATGTGAGTATAAAGTTTACCATGCACAGAGTGATAATTTCAAGCAACATAACTACCACTAGGTATGATAGGGGTACTTTTTGACACCTTATTATCTAGGGGTGCTGAAATTGATGCATTTGCGATTCGGTCGTCCATGATGCGGCATCGATGCAGCGACTGCCCATAATCGATTGGGGGTGACGTCATCCGACATGTGGGCGACTCAGCGCGACCTCGGCACAACGCGACTTGCAAATGACTTCTGTAATAGAAGTAGCAACATACCGTGGTGTCTCTCTCTCTGCGATCGTTACTGCCCAGCCCGCCGCCCTCCTCTCTTGTCTCTGGCAGACGTCAGCGGTGGATTCCTCAGCCCCGCTCGCTGACTGTAGCTGACAAGTCAGAAGAGAGGCGGGCGGGCGGGGCTGAGGAATCCACTGCTGAAGTCTGCCAGAGAGGAGACAGGCGGGCGGCCGGCTGGGCGGTAACGAGTGCCGAGAGAGACACCACGATATGTTGCTACATAACTGCATGAAGGATAACTGGACAAATCTAATTAAAATGTAATTTGGGGTTTCAATGACAGGTCTGATTAGGAATAAATGAGACACCCCACCCCCATTCACTGACACCCCTCACCCCCACCACCCCTCACACCCACCCACCGACACCCCTCACACCCACCCACCGACACCCCTCACACCCACCCACCGACACCCCTCACACCCACCCACCGACACCCCTCACTGACACCTCACCACCCACTGACACCCCTCACTGACACCTCACCACACACTGACACCCCTCACTGACACCCCTCACCACCCACTGACACCCCTCACCACCCACTGACACCCCTCACCACCCACTGACACCACTTACACCCACCTACTGACACCCCTGTACCCTAATCGTGATTCATCGTGGAATCGAATCGAATCGTTGACCTGATAATCGTAATTGAATCATGAGGCCAGTGAAGATGCGCACCCCTATTATCACAGTGTTATGTCAGAACTTCTTGTTAGATATTCTTTGAAAATTTGGAAAGTTTTTGCGATGACAAGAAATTTCTATGCAGAAAAGAGATTGAGCTGTTAACCATGCTGCATCTTCATCTACTCATGTATTCCGTGAGTAAGAAGGAAGGCCATGCAGAATCCAGTGGTACAGTGACATGAGAGTGCCCCTTCTTGGCGATAAGGGTGCTATTTCATTGGAGTCCAGGCAAAAAGCATAATCTCAAGATCTTATTTATATGTCCTGCATGCATCCCCTGCCTTACATTGGAGCAGCAGGTATCTTATCTATGTATAGTTTAAACACCCTTTCTCTGATGAAATTATGTTAGTGCTACTTGCCGATCTGGCACGTGACAATAGGAAAAAATGGCTGTGAAGGTCTGCTTGATTAGTCAACTCACCCCCACCAACCTAATGATCATAATTGAGTTATTGGCTCAGAGCACCTGACATCCCTTTTGCACTTTTATTGCTGCTTTGCAGGGGATTCCAGAAGGATAATAGTACTCGGGCTAGTTGTAAGATTATTGTACTGCATACTGGATTTTTAAAAAATATTTACTTGCAGTTCCTCTTTGACTGTGTAACTGTTCTGTTTATTAACTGAATTGTTCATATGCTTTGCATTGATTTATCTTAACTGAGTATAAATATGTATGTATCTTTCTATATTATTTGGTTTCCCTTCAACCACGAATACTGAGTCAGTCTTTACTAACACCATTTTTATCCTTTTCTCATACTAATGCATGCAATGTGAAGGACCAAAACGTAAAAAGCACAAACATTTTAAGAGCCGTTTTAAGGTTCATGGTAGCAAAAAAGGTGGGTAAGCATATTCTTTTGTACGCATGCTTGAGGAGGAGGCTAATGTTTGGTACCGGATAGCATGGCATTTCTGGATTTTTGTGAAAATTCGTACATTGCATGCTAAATAAACCCAACGATTGTGAGAGAACCCGATGGATGTAAGTTTATCCTTTTAGCATGTAAAATGAAACTAAAGATTGGTCATAAATGCAGTGTAGCAAAGGTCCTAAATGTGTTTAGGATTAGATCTTGATTACGAACCTGTTTTCACCTGCAGATAAATTCAATTAAAGGCTAACTCCATTCAAGACTGACATTTTTCTTGTGTGGTTGCTGTTCATTTTTATAATCACCCAAACACTAGCCCCACCAGAACTTTAGCTTTGTCCAACTGTCGCAGTCATTAAAAATCCAAATGATGGGGTTGTCTTTCCCTGTTGGATTTTCCACTAACTGAACATATAATTGGAGAATCTGGCAATCTGTGACCTTCTGGAATTGGGGGAACTGTACTAATCAGGTCAGAATGCTCTCACCACTGGAGTTTGAGATACATTAAAAGCTTAATTGATGCAGCATCTATTTTGAATGGAGTTTGCTCTATTTGAGTTGTCCATAAAGGCGTTCTATGTTCTGAGATCAGGTGTGTAAGGGAGGGAGGGGAGATTGCATGTAAATACAGCTAGAGATATTTAAATGGATTCTACAGTGGGGAAAATAATTCTTTGATCCCCTGCAGATTTTGGAATTTTGCCCACTTAAAAAGAAATGAAGGGTCTATAATTCTTATCATAGGTATATTTTAACCACTTCACCCCCGGAAGGATTTCCCATTTTAAGACCAGAGCACTTTTTGCGATTCGGCACTGCGTCGTTTTAACTGACAATTGCGTGGCTGTGCGACGTTGTACCCAAACAAAATTTGCATCCTTTTTTTTCCCCCACAAATAGAGCTTTCTTTTGGTGGTATTTGATCACCTCTGCGTCATTTCTGATCACCGCTATAAACAAAAAAAGAGCAACAATTTTGCAAAAAAAAAATTTTTCTTACTTTTTGCTAAAATACAAATCCCAAAAAAAATATAAAAAAACATTTTTTTTTCATTGGTTTTGGCCGATTTGTATTCTTGCTCATATTTTTAGTAAAAAAAAAAAAATCGCAATCGGCTTTGATTGATTTGCGCAAAAGTTGCCGCGTTTATGGATGATGAGAATTAATTTCTGGGGTTTTTATATTTTTTTTTTTTTTACTAGTAATGGCAGCGGTCTACGATTTTTAGCGTACTGCGGCATTGCAGTGGACATGTCGGACGCTTTTGACACTTTTTTGGGATCATTGGCATTTAGACAGCGATCAGTGCTATGAAAATGCACAGATTACTGTGTAAATGTCATTGGCAGGGAAGGGGTTAACACTAAGGGGCGATCAGAGTTAACTGTGCTCCCTGGGATGTGTTATTAACTGTATGGGGGCTGGGCTGAGAGGGGGAGGAGCGTGATCGCTGCTTCCATATACAGGGAGCCTGCGATCACTCTCCTCCTCCCCTGTCAGAACAGAGATCTGTGTGTTTACACACACGGTACTCTTTCTTTCACTGCGGGAGAGCAATCGCGGGTATCCGGCGGACATAGAGTCCGCTCTACCAGCTTCTGCGGTCTGATCACTGTATAAATGCCAATGCTCCCAAAAGAGTGTCCAAAGTGGCCGACATGTCCACTGCAATGCCGCAGTACCGCTAAAAACGGTAGACCACTGCCATTACTAGTAAAAAAAATAAAAATAAATAGTAACCCCATAAATTCTCATTGTTTTTAAACGCGGCAACTTTTGTGTAGACCAAGCAATATATGCCGATTTGCGTTTTATTTATATATATATATATATATAATTGTATAATATTTTTTTTTTTGATTTGTATTTTAGCAAATGGCAAGAAATCTTTTTTTTTTTTTTTTTTTTTTTTTAAAATTTGTCACTCTGTTTATAGCGATGATCAGAAGTGACACAGAGGTGATCAAATACCACCAAAAGAAAGCTCTATTTGTGGTAAAAAAAAAAAAGGAAGCCAATTTCGTTTGGGTACAAGGTCGATTGTCAGTTAAATCAACGCAGTGCCGAATTGCAAAAAGTGCTTTGGTCCTAAAGGGGGAAATCCTTCCGGGGGGCTGAAGTGGTTAAAAATGTTTGTTTTGCTGTGTTAACATGCAGTGTTTGCGTTTAGGATGGTTTTTTTTTTTTTTTTTTAAATAGTCAAAAATGTATCTCCATTAAAAACACCTGTAAACGAAACGCGGCTAAACACGATTTACCGCGTTTACAAGCTGTTACAGGCATTTGGCATTTCAAATGCCTCTGAACGTCCTTCCTGAACGCATCCTTTTTTTGCTTTCCAAAAAATGTTTCTAAGCTCAACTGCCTAAAAAATGACAACTTAATGTACATGTACTGATAAGATAACAGGGGTTCAGGGGCAGCTGAAAAAAATGCCTAACTGCTCCTAAACGTCCGTTTACCAGCAGCAGTGTACACGAGGCCTCATGGCCAGTACACACAATGAGATTATTGGGCGAATGGTCGTCCGTTTTTTTTTTTTATGCAAATCTCAGATCAAATCAGCAGTCACAAAATTAGTGACGAAAATTCTCGTATGACAGAATAAAAAAATCGGATGAATTGTCCTGATCGGCTCTCGAAAGCTACTGTACTAACGATCCGATTATCGTACGATCACGATTCGTAAGCAGTATTTTCTGTACGATTTTCTGATTGTGTGTACAGGGCTTAAATGATTCAGAGAAGGATTGGGAGAAAGTGCTGTGGTCAGATGAGACCAAAATTGAGCTCTTTGGCATTAACTCGACTCGCCGTGTTTGGAGGAAGGAAAATGCTGACTATGACCCTGGTAACCAACTACAAGAAAAGTCTTACCTCTGTGCTTGCCAACAAGAGTTTTTCCACCAGTTATGTTTTGCTTGGGAATCAAATACTTATTTTACTGCAACTTCATTTATAACATTTGTATCATGCGTTTTTTTTTCTGGATTTTTGGTTGATATTATGGCTTTATCCTTTAAAATACACCTATAATAAAAATTATAGACCCTTGATTTCTTAGCAAGTGGGCAAACTTCAGGGGATCAAATAATTATTCTCCCCACTGTATATATTTATACTGTATTAGTTGAATGGGCAAGCTTTTTGTTTGATGTTATGTGCATCATCTATGTTGTATGTGGTTTCGTTTTTTTTTTTTTTTTTTTTTAACCTATAAAAAAAGTAAGCAAAGGCTTTCCTTTTATCACCCAGTAAGATATCCACTGTCCACTTTTCCTAATGCAGATTACAAAATGAAATACCGTATTTTTCGCCGTATAAGACGCTCTGGAATTTGAGACGCACCCAAATTTAAAGGAGGAAAATCTAGAAAAAAAAGATTCTGAACCAAATACTGTAGTAAAATATTTTATATCAACTGTATAAAGTTAACAGCAGTTTAAGAACAATTTTATGTCAACCATGTAATGTCCACCATTGCCCCCCACTCGTCATCTCCATCACTGTTCCAGTGCAACATTGCCCCCACACTAGTAATAATAGCCAGTAACATTGCCCCCACATTAGTAATAATAGCCAGTAACATTGCTCCCACATTAGTAATAATAGCCAGTAACATTGCCCCCAACATAGTAATAATAGCCAGTAACATTGCATTGCCCCTGCCCCCTAATAACCAGTCCAACAAACCTCACTGTTGTTGCAGATGCGCGCTCTGGTAGGATCCACGAGCAGAGGGGTGATGACGTCAGCTCGCACCGCCGCCGGGTGTACCAAGATGGCCGACCGCTCCGGAGCTAGGCCAAAGCCGCGGCCTTGCGCTCCGCGGCCTTGCGCTCCGCGGATTCTCGTTCTGTTTCGGATCGCGGATCGCTGAGGCAAACTGTCTATTCGTCGTATAAGATGCACCAACTTTCCCCCCCCCAGTTTTGGGAAAGAAAAAGTGCGTCTTATACGGCGAAAAATACGGTACTTTGATTGGCATTGTTAGCGACACCATACTGAATAACAAGCCCAATCTTGCATAATTGCATGAATGTACATATTGCTTGACTTTTTTGTTGTCAGGATTTAAATATAGCTTGAGCTACCTATAGCTCTTAATCTACCGATCACTTTAACATGCGAATAGAACTAAAAGTAATCCCTGCTTATGACGTTTGAATATGAAACCTATTTCAGCTTACTTTCCTTTAGGTGTGCTGGCTGCCTTATTTATTTATTTTTTAGATCTAAGCCAAGAACATTTTCTGCATGTGCAGAAAATACCTGTTGATCTTGCAGGAAATGCAGTGTCATTTTTACTTCCTGCCAGCTGCACAGAACAATATCTTCTTTACTAGCTATCTTCTGTAAACCACTATTTGCCCTGTCCTCCCTGTAATGGTGATGAAGAGAGGTGGACATGTTTGTGGTCTATATCAGGAGAGCAGCCCTCCAGATACAGTGGAGAAGTTTTGACTCTTACAAAATAATATCCAACTCCACTCATTGAGTCTAAAACGATTTGGAGTGTACGTTTAAAAAAAAAAAAAAAAAAAATAAAAAAAAATATATATATATATATATATATATTATATATATTATATATAATATATATATATATATATATTATATATAATATATATATATATATATATATAAAATTATAATATATATATTCACAAAAGTGAGTACACCCCTCACATTTTTGTAAATATTTTATTATATCTTTTCATGTGACAACACTGAAGAAATGACACTTTGCTACCATGTAAAGTAGTGAGTGTAAAGCTTGTAGAACAGTGTGAATTTCCTGTCCCCTAAGGCCATTAATATCGAAACCGCTGGCAACAAAAGTGAGTACACCCCCTAAGTCAAAATGTCCAAATTGAGCCTAAAGTGTAAATGTTTTGTGTGGCCACTATTATTTTCCAGCACTGCCTTAACCCTCTTGAGCATGGCGTTCACCAGAGCTTCACAGGTTGCCACTGGAGTCCTCTTTCACTTCTCCATGATGACATCACGGAGCTGGTGGATGTTAGAGACCTTGCGCTCCTCCACCTTCCGTTTGAGGATGCCCCACAGATGCTCAATATGGTTTAGGTCTGGAGACATGCTTAGCCAGTCCATCACCTTTACTCTTAGCTTCTTTAGCAAGAGAGTGGTCGCCTTGGAGGTATGTTTGGGGTCATTATCATGTTGGAATACTGCCCTGCGGCCCAGTCAATTTAACGCACCTGCTCCCCATTCACACCTGAGACCTTGTAACACTGACTCACATGACACCAGGGAGGGAAAATGGCTAATTGGGCCCAATTTGGACATTTTCAGTTAGGGGTGTACTCACGTTTGTTGCCAGCAGTTTAGACATTAATGGCTGTGTTGAATTATTTTGAGGGGACCGCAAATATACACTGTTATACAAGCTGTATACTCACTACTTTACATTGTGGCAAAGTGTAATTTCTTCAGTGTTGTCACATGAAAAAATATAATAATATATTTACAAAATGTGAGGAGTGTACTCACTTTTGTGAGATACTGTGTATATAATATATATCAGATCTTTGTAATGAATCTACCAGTTAACATGAGTGTGTTGTTTTGATTTTTATTTTTGAAGACAAACCCAAGGAGGAGAAAAAAGACACGTTTCTAGAAAAACTGGCAGCACAAGTTATCAAGAATCTGCAAGTCAAAATTACCAACATTCATATACGATATGAAGATGATGTGAGTATCTAGATCATATAATAATATATGCAGGTGTGTCAAATGTTATCACTCAGATGCCTTTGTAATTATTTATCATGAAGACAATACAGAGTAAATTATATGTTATTATATGTGGCACAACTAATTAAAATGTGTAAAATCTTTACCCATGAGACTCTGCTAGATTCTTATGCCTTTAGGTTTTTGATGCAATCTTATTTTATTGTTTTAAACCGAAACATTATGAGAAGAGTTTTACTAAATCTTGTCATCATACACTGGCTTACACAGCAATATAGAAAATAGATGTATTTAGCTTGAAAATGTAAAAGAGCATTGAGTAAATGTAAAGATACACCAGATACAAAGGATTGTGTATTACATTGTGTTGTCTGTTTGACCTGCTGTTATGTTTTACAAGTAATTACCTACTGTGTATTATTTTTGCGGGATGTGTAGGATTATCTTATGTTGTGGGCTGTGCGGCACAGATAAAGAGGGCTATTGCTGCACTATACGAAATTCTGATCTACTATAGGATGAAAACCTCTTAAGACATTTTATTATTGCAAGAAAACACAGAAAAAGAGTGATGACTAAGGATTATAGACTGCAACAGTGATATCTGAAGTCATAATGATAGGGCCATCAAAAAAACAAGGGCGAGAACCAGAAGTAAATTAGTATAATCTGTGTTCTAAAATAAGTAGCCACTGTGAAAACAGGTCTGCCATGTATGTGAAGGTTTTGTCCTGTAAATGTCACACGTCACAAATTCTTATTTTGTATTTCTAGGTGTTCCTTAAGCCCATACACATACATACAATATTACAATGCCTATGAGCAAAACTAGTTGATGTTACACAACAGTTCTTAGCTGACTAATGAATGTTGTTGTCTGTATAAGCATATCCATCAAAAGAGAGAGACAAGAAACCAACAAAGCCTGTTTTGAGAATACCCAGTATTGTATGTAACGGAACCTCTTCCCACCCACACTCCGCATGAGTGCTTCCGTCAGTACACTGCTTCCTACAGTACGAACATAGATATCAGTTATTAAAACCGCATATTGCAACCAAGAACTAGGCAGGACTCGTTTGGCTGCTAAGCTGGGCACTTTTATTGAACAAACTTGCACAGAATATATATACCAGGAGGACAATCCCCCCCCCCCCCCCATTCTATT
>BLSH010025828.1:269589-290549 GCA_018402905.1 Glandirana rugosa
TTCATTGCTCATTCCGGTCACAGCGCTGAGGCATCAAGAAACAGCAAGTATAGCTGACTCTCCCTGGGTGCTGGTAGCGGTGGGTGCAATCCTTCCGGGTCTCCCTGGCTGGATTGGTGGGGTAGAGGTGGTGGTCACACAGTGGGGGTGCCGGAAGTCTGGGATGTCAGAGGCCGGCAGTGCTATGGCAGGGGTACCTGCGGAGCAACAATCCACGCCGGGTCCCTAGTGTCCTTGGAACAGCTGAGGGCAGTATTTGGTGAATTCTTTACCCGGGCGGGTTCGGACCCGACTTCGGGGGGCCCCAAAAAATGGCCGCCCCGTCATTCTTCGGGGGAGGATTCGGAACCAGAGAGCACCTCAGTGGTCATGGGAACCCCCGTGGAGCTATCAGAGGGTGAACTGATACCCTCAGACGGTGAAGATGACCAGGGGGCTTCATTATCGCGCGACAAAGCGGTAGTGGCTGCTCTGATCACTGATATTCGCGAGTCCATGCGACTTGACCAAGCAGGGGAGTCGCATGAGTCCGCATATATTTGTGGGTCGCTTAAGCCCCCTGGGTCCCCCAGGGCCTACCCTTATGATCAGGTTTTTGAGCAGGCTGTGTTCAAGGAATGGCTGCGGCCGCAAAATTCCTTTGCTTTGCCCAAACGCTTTGCTGTTCGTTACCCCTTTGAGGATAGTTTCACTAAGAGGTGGGCTTCCCCAACAGTGGACCCACCGGTGGCCCGTCTGAATAAGGCAATGACCATTCCCTTGGAAGGGTCTCCGTCTTTTAAAGAGGCGGCCAATCGCTGCACGGAGGCAGTGTCTAAGGCACTATTCTTGTTGGCTGGGTCAGCCACGCGTCTAGCTCTGGCAGCTGCTATGGCGGCACAATCTCTTAAGTGCGCTACCACATTACACTCCGGTTTGACTTGTGTGCACAGGCTGAGGTGCAACGAGCACAACACTTGGAAGAGGGTCTCCGCTACCTATGCAATACTGCATTGGACCTGCTTCCCATGCTGTCAAAAATGTCTGTTTTTGCAGTTATCAGGCGGGTGTTGTGGCTCCGCTCTTGGTCGGTGACCAGGCGTCGAAGAAAGCTCTTACGGATCTCCCCTTTCAGGGAGAGCGTCTATTTGGCCCACAATTGGATGAAATCATTAAGGATTTCACGGGGGGGAGAGTACTTTTCTTCCGGAGCCAAAACGGTGGGATTTTCGCCGTAGGCAGGGCCCTGTCTCTTCAGGCCAGAAGAAGTTTTTTCGTACGCCCGGCTCAGCGGGTAAGGGCTTCAAGTCCGGTAAGGCTTCCGCTGGGCCCAGTAAAAGGCCCTGGCAACGTAAGTCTGAAAAAACGAAGGACAAGTCAGCCTCCGCATGATGGGTTGCCCCCGCCCGATTCACGGGTGGGGGGCCGGTTACTGGGGTTTGCAGACAGATGGACTGCCTGCATCACCGATCGGTGGGTGCTGGAGGTGGTGTCCTCCGGGTAAAGGATAGAGTTCATCTCTCTACCCCCAGAAAGGTTCTTCTCAGGGGCGTCGGGAGGCGCTTCTAGGTGCCGTTCAGGCGCTTGCCGAAGAGGGGGTGATTGTACCGGTACCCGCAATGGAAAAGGTTTTACAGGTTTTACTCTAACCTCTTTGTGATGCCCAAAAAGGGCGGGGTCAGGCCAGTTCTGGACCTGAAGGCGCTAAACTGCTTTGTAAAGACAAAAAGATTCAGGATGGAGTCCATCCGCTCGGTCGTCGCCGCCCTGCACCAAGGGGAATTCATGGCGTCCCTGGATATCAACGTTCCAGTTTGTCAGAGACACCAGCGTTTTCTACGCTTCGCAGTGGGGGATCTGCATTACCAATTTGTGGCACTTCTCTTCGGTCTGGCTTCGGCTTCCCGAGTGTTCACCAAGGTGGTGGTCCCGATGCTGGTGCTGTTGAGACCGAGAGGTATCGCGGTGATAGCGTACCTCGACGATTTACTCCTGAGAGCAGAGTCGGCCGCAGCTCTGGAGGAGAACGTAATAATCGCGGTGTCCACGTTAAAAGAATTCGGTTGGCTAATCAACCTGCAGAAGTCGACGTTGACTCCATCCTGCCGTCTGGAATACCTGGGTCTCATTCTGGACACGGTGCAGGCAAGGGTGTTTTTACTGCTGAACAAGCTCCTGTCACTACAGGCAGCAGTGCGAACCCTGTTATCACGCCGGTGGTCCTCCTTACGGTTCTGTATGCGAGTGTTGGGGCTCATGGTGTTGTCTTTCGAAGTGATACCTTACGCCCAGAGTCACACTTGGCTCCTGCAGAAGACGATTTTGTCGCAATGGGACAAATCCCCCCTATCCCTAGACAGACTGATCAGGTTGGATCATCAGTCCCAAGGATCCTTGATTTGGTGGATTCGGGCTCCAGCCCTAAAATTGGGGAAATGTTTCCTCCCCCTCAATTGGTCGATAGTAACGACGGATGCCAGCCTATCGGGCTGGGGAGGGGTCCTGGGTCAGTTCTCTGCCCAGGGTCGTTGGTCAGCTCAGGAAGCTTGCCTTCCGATAAATGTACTGGAATTGAGAGCGATCAGACTTTCTGTCCCGTTGGTCGGCAAGGCTGCAAGGCCTCCCTGTCTGGGTTCAGTCGGACAATGCCACGGCTGTGGCATATGTGAACCATCAGGGCGGAACAAGAAGCTCGGCTGCAGCCGCGGAGGCGGCTCTGATCCTACGATGGGCAGAACTTCATGTGCCAGCACTCTCCGCAATCTACATTCCAGGCGTGGAAAACTGGCAGGCGGACTTTCTCAGTCGCCGGACTCAGGATCAGGGGGAATGGTCCCTACATCCAGAAGTGTTCCGCCAGATTTCCCTTAAGTGGGGCACGCCAGAGGTAGACCTCATGGCCTCCAGATTCAATCACAAGGTACAGACCTTTGTGTGCAGATCAAGAGATCCGTTGGCGGTCGCCATAGACGCACTGGCAGCACCCTGGGGTCTGTATCGACTGCTGTACATCTTTCCTCCTCTGAAGCTTCTGCCGCGGGTTCTGAGCAGGATAGAAGCAGAGGGAATCCCGACAATCCTGTTAGCTCCGGATTGGCCTCGGTGTCCTTGGTACGCCGATGTGGTACGGATGGTGGCAGACGTCCTGTGGCGTCTTCCACTTCGCGAAGACCTACTGTCTCAGGGACCCATCTTGCACCCTGCTTTACCCTCGCTGGCTTTGACAGCTTGGCTATTGAGTCCCAGGTGTTGAGGGATAGGGGTGTCTCTGACTCCGTGATCCCTACTATGATTAAAGCGCGTAAGGGTTCTTCGCGTAAGATTTATCATAGGACCTGGAAGGCCTATATTGTCTGGTGTGAGACAGGGGGTTGGAACCCCCGCTCTTGTGCGGTGTCCAGAGTGCTGACTTTTCTGCAGCAGGGACTGGACAAGAACCTGGCGTTAAGTACACTTAAGGGTCAGATTTCGGCCCTGGCGGTTCTTTTTCAACGACCCTTGGCGTCACATTCGTTAATCCGTACTTTTGTACAGGGTTTACGTCATGTGGCTCCTCGGATAGGGTCGCCTCTGGAGCCGTGGGATTTGAATCTGGTGCTTTCTGTGCTTCAGAAGCCACCATATGAGAATATTAGGAACATTCCCTTGCAGTTGCTGTCGCAGAAAGTGGATTTCTTGGTGGCTGTTACATCCGCTAGGCGGGTGTCTGAGTTGGCAGCGTTATCCTGCAAGTCACCTTACTTGGTCCTTCATAAGGACAAGGCGGTTTTACGACCTTCCCCTTGTTTCCTTCCGAAGGTGGTTTCTTCTTTTCATTTGAATGAGGATATTGTTCTTCCCTCATTGTGCCCGCACCCGTCGCATCCCAAGGAATTTGAACTGCATTATTTGGATGTGGTGAGGGCTTTGCGGGTGTATTTGTTTTCTACAGCTTCCTTTCGGAAGTCTGATTCTTTATTTGTGCTGACGGAAGGTTTGCACAAAGGCATGGCGGCCTCGTCGGCTACCATTTCTCGTTGGATTAGGAAGACCGTGACTCATGCATATGAGGTTCGGGGCAAGGTTCCCCCTTTTCCAGTCACGGCTCATTCCACCAGGGCAGTTAGTACTTCCTGGACTTTTAGACACCAGGCCTCGGTGTCTCAGGTGTGCAAAGTGGCTACTTGGACCTCAGTGCACACGTTTACTAAGTTTTACAAGGTGGATGTTTCAGCATCCGCGGATGCTGCTTTTGGCCGCAAAGTTTTGCAAGCGGCAGTGTAGGTGCGACTGGCGCCGCCTGAGAGGGCTTTTTTTGTTGGGTACAGTTGTTATAGTTTGCCCGCCCCCCTTTATTGACACAGCTTTGGGACGTCCCCACGTGTTATAAGAAGGGCTGCGTCTGTCAGTGAACGTAAGAGAAAAAGGGATTTTATTATAACTTACCGTAAAATCCTTTTCTCTGAGTTCACTGACAGACGCAGCACCCACCCCTCTCTTGAGTTTGTACGGCTTGTTACAAACTGATATGCTATTGTCTAGCAGGGGGTTATATGCTAAGGTGAGGACGGCCTCCTGGAAGGGGCCAACCTGTGCTTTTGTTTTTCTTTGCCTAGTCTACTCCTAGTAATATGAGCATAAACACACGTGTTATAAGAAGGGCTGCGTCTGTCAATGAACTCTGAGAAAAGGATTTTACTGTAAGTTATAATAAAATCCCTTTTTGCTGAACTTAAATAAAACTGTTATGTTGAACACATTATGAATGATGCGCTTATTTTTCAGGCTGAATTGAAATCCGGTGTCAAAACCACAAACTCTCATCAGTACAGTAAGTAACATTTCCAAATTGTAATATTTGCTCATAATCTAGAATTACCCTTCAAATGTTTTATTTTCCATGACTTAAACTATGTTGTAATTTTAGAGCTCCTGTCACCAGACCATTCTTTTCAACAGTCCTAAGGTTATATGTGCATGTAACAGTTTAGGTATGTTATTTACCTGTAAAAGCCTCCATTGTGTAGACATTCAAAAGCCCTAAGACTGTTGTTAGGTGCCACCATCTTTGATGGGATGTCAGCAACCTCTGCAGACAAACTCAAGTGACACTTTATAGCAGGAGTAGGCAACCTTTGAGAGGAGGAGATCTACCTAAGCAACATACTGTAGTAGAGATCAAAGATCACTGGGGTGCAGCACTGTTTTTTGTTGAAAGTAACAAGGCCCTAATATAAAGTAAGAACAGCAGAACAGCATGAGAAAAATATAATAAAGCAAATGTCAATATAAACTTGGCCTATCTTAAAAGTTAGCTTCAGTGAGAAGCTTGATGCAATAAAGAATATGGAGCCACACACTATAAATCAGTCTAATAGTAGAATGTACAAGCTTCAGCTTGTCTCCTTCCATGCTGTGCCCCTCTATTGTGTTTCACCCTCCCATGGGCTTAATCATAGCGGTGGGCAAGATATTCTGTGGTTGGAGTCTCCGGGAGAACACACTCGTTTGCTTGGGTGGACACAGCTTTCTTTTAGTGTCACAGAAAGACAATTGCCATTCACTTAAATTTACATTTTTTTTTTTCATGTCTGTAGAGTAATTGGTCACCCACACAAATCTGATGCAGGATTCCATCATGAGGGAGTCATTGGTAATATAGACCAGTGTACTGGGGTCGGTAGCTTGTAGGGCAATGTACAGTGGTCAGTGGTTTCTAGTGCTGAGTACAGAGGTTATGATTTTGTAGAGCAGTGCACAGAGGTCAGTTGTATGTAGGGCAGTGTACACGGGTCAGAAGTTTGTAGGGCAGACTATAGGAGTCAGCAGAGCAGAGGACAGGAGGTTAGCAGGGCAGAAATTCCACCCATATGCAGAGCACGAAAGTGGCAGTGACACATTCTTCTGGAGTGCTGATCCCCAACAGCCCTCCTCTCTCGTCCATCCCCTCCCATCCATCCAGTATGATGATGATCTGAAAATTTCATATATGGGCAACTCCTATCCTCATATTGATTAGTTGTTCCAAATTAAATAAGAACTACTGCAGTAGAAAACAGACACAAGACACACTCAGCATCTTTCCAAATAACTGTTCTGTTTATTTGATGCAATTGAAGTTTTTTATACACATGATTACATGTATGACAATAACCACTTCAGCCCCTGATGGATTTGCCCCTTTCCTGACCAGAGCTTTTTTTGCGATGCGGCACTGCGTCGCTTTAACTGACAATTGCGCGGTCGTGCAAACGCTGTACCCAAACAAAAATGTATATCCTTTTTTCCCCACAAATGGAGCTTTCTTTTGGTGGTATTTGATCACCTCTGCGGTTTTTATTTTTTGCACTATAAACAAAAAGAGCGACAATTTTGGAAAAACAAATATTTCTTTCTCGGGACACAGAGCAGGCCATGTAAACATTACATACTGGGTTATATGCCACCTATAGGTGAATGGACACTGGTGATTCAATTTAGACAGGAAGTCCTTCCCCTATATAACCTACTGGGAGCACTTAAGTTTTTTCACCAGTGTCTTGAAGGTGGATGGTCACTTCTACAGCACTGTGGAGCTTCTATGCTGGTTCCAACACAGGTTCTTTTTAGAATCAGGGACAGCCTTCATACCGGATCCATTTCAAACCGCTATTAAAGCTAAGATAAATGGTACCCGGGCCTCGCCAAGAAGACAGAAGACTATTGTGAGGTTTTGCCTGTAATGCGACTACACATGGTGCTGGACCCTGCGTACAGTGAAGGCCTGGAATTCGAAAACCAAGGTACTCCTGCAGCGTGCTGTACAGATCCAAGGGAGTGGACCCTCATACTATAGGGTACCAGGTCCTTGGAGGCCTTTGATACCAAGCCCGCCGTGACGGGTGAAGGTTGGGCCTGCAGTCTCCTCCACGCCCTGCGGCAGGAATGGTGAGTAATCCCCAATGGGGATAATGTTACTGAACCCAGCTGGCTTCCTGCAAACATAGGAAAAAGTTTGTTTAAAATTTCCCTCATATTGCCTGCAGTTCCTGAGAAGTTGCCACCAGGGGAGCCTGTGCCAGTACTAATCTGTCCTTTCACTATGTAAGTGAATGGATGATTGGCGTGCGCATGTGATCCCCACAGGGGTATCAGGAAGTTGCCAGAAGCAGTCATGGAGCTTCTGCAGCGTGAGGCAGCCAGTGGACAGTGCTGGGTAGCATGCTAAAAATTCTCCTGGTGGCATGTGAGTCCATGGGTGGGCAGCTGAGTCAGGCTAGGCAGGAAGCTGATTTGGGGGAGGTGGATGAAGCAGTGCATGTACTAGCAGCTATGGCTTCCAAGAAGCACACTGTGGGGGAGCACCAATTCCTGTAATAAGGCTAGAGGCACAGGTGTGTTATCCACAGCCCCAGCTGAGGCTAGTCACACCACAGCTGCCATTGCTTTCCCTGAGAGACCAGAAGCGACCGGGCAATCTGAGCTGCTCCGGCTGTCTGGTATTGTAGCTGACCCCTCATCTGTTTCCTCAGTTTGTTACTAAGGATGATCTGTCGGCATCCTTGCTGGGCTTAGCAGCCAGGATTTCTGATATGATTGCTTCTATCGCAAAGGATAAGAAGCGGGACAGGTCTCCTTTCCCTAACCTTCCAGTTCTGGAGCGAGAATGGATTGATGAGGGAGAGGAGGTAGCTACAGGGGATCTGGACGATTCTTTTGCAGACACTTATGCTTCAGAAAGTCCTGAGCCTGCAGAATCCCCAAGGACAGCTGCCTCTCAATCTCAGAGGCTGCTGATCCAGGCACTTACACGTATGGTACGTTTAACATTCAGGTTGCTTCCAGCGGAGAGTCCTGTGAATGTGTATTCCTCCCTTGGGTCATTAAAACACCACAAGATACGCAGGGGTTCGCCTTGCACCCTCTCCTTGAGAAGGTGATATATTCTGACTGGAACACCCAGACCAATTGTTTATTCCTTCTAAAGGGTTTTCTGTGGTATATCCTATAGAGAAAAGCTTTTTGAGAATGGGGGAGTACCACAGCTGTCCATGTAGCAGTCACATCTCTAAGTAAATCCCTGACCTGCATTGTTGATAATGCCCCAGGTGTTAAGGACCCTTCAGATAAAAAGCTGGAGTCCTTATTAAAGGCTTCTTGTTCCTTGGCTGGGCATCAGTGCACTTTTTATGAGTTGGGTCTCCAGTATAGTGTATGGTTGGTCTGCAGGAGCTTATTTTCTTTTACTGTTCTGAAGCAGCATAGAGGCCACATTGGATGCATATGTTCTTGGCTCATCCTGCATGGGCCCTGTTGCAGTTGAACAGGGGCATGCTTGCAAACTGGCTTAAAGGCATGGTTGCTAAAAAAGCATGTTTGCCTTAACCACTTCCGGACCGCCGTACGTCGTTTGGCGGCGGTACTTTGAAGTGGAATACCGTTGTTATGGTAGCAGATAGCTACCATAACCCCGGTATCTTTTTTTACAGCCGGCGATTCTGCGTCAGATAAAAGTGATCTTAGCGGCGGATTCGCCGCGAGATCACTTTTATCAGCGGCGGGAGAGGTGCCCCCCCCCCATCCCGCCGCTTTCCGGTCATCTCCGCCGCTTACCGGACCCGCCGGCAGCGGCGGAGATGATCGCGTCCTTCCCCCCCAGTGTCCGTGAGCCGAGTGAGCGGCTGAAGCCACTCACCCGGCTCCATAACATGGCTGGGCGGAAGCTACAGCACAAGTAGCTTCCGCCCAATGCTCTTAAAGGGGACATTTTTTTTTTTTCCCCTGCCATTTTTTTCAAAATTTTTTTTTTTTTTTTTTTTTTTTTAATGCATTTAAGTCTAAAAATGAGATCTGAGGTCTTTTTGACCCCAGATCTCATATTTTGGAGGTCCTGGCATGCTTTTTTCTATTACAAGGAAAAAAAGTGATCAAAAAATTTTTTTTTTTTAAAAAAAGTTGTAAAAATAAAAAATTAAAAAGTAAAATCCATAATTTAAAAAAAAAAAAAATTTAAAGCGCACCGTCCTTGCGAGCTCGCGCGCAGAAGCGAACGCATACGTAAGTCCCGCCCACATATGAAAACGGTGTGCAAACCACACATGTGAGGTATCGCCGCGATCGTTAGAGTGAGAGCAATAATTCTAGCCCTAGACCTCCTCTGTAACGCAAAAATGCTAACCTGTAGAATTTTTTAAACGTCGCCAATGGAGATTTTTATGTTGCAAAGTTTGTCGCCATTCCGCGAGCGGACGCAATTTTGAAGCATGACATGTTTGGTATCATTTTACTCGGCGTAACATTATCTTTCACAATATGGAAAAATATTGACCTAACTTTACTGTTGTCTTATTTTTTAACTCAATCGCGCTTTTAAGACCGCTGCGCAAATACGGTGTGACATAAAGTTTTGCAATGGCCGCCATTTTATTCTCTAGGGTCTTAGAAAAAAAAAATATATAATGTTTGGGGGTTCTAAGTAATTTTATAGCAAAAAAAAACTGTTTTTAACTAATAACCTCCAAACTCCAAAAAGAGGCTTGGTCTTAAAGTGGTTAATGAATGTTTGCTGGAGCATGTGTTTGCTTAAATCATGTTTGTTGGAGATGGTCCTTGGTGGAGCAGAGATTGCCTATCAACCTCCTAGAGCTACGAGCCATTTGGCTAACTCTGAGGTATTGGTCATCGAGGTTGCAGGGCTGCCTGGTAAGGGTATAGACCGACAAGGCCATGGCAGTGGCTTATGTCAACCATCAGGGTAGGGTGGCACTAAGAGTCAGTTGCCACACAGGGAAGTTTGCCTACTACTTTCTTGGGGAGAGAATTATGTACCAAGACTCTCTGCAGTTCACATCCCTGGGGTGGAAATTTGTAAGGCAGACTTTCTCAGCCGCCAACAGATACACTCGGGAGAGTGGTCGCTGCATCCCGAAATCTTTCGGGTAATTTGCCTGCGCCTGGGGGAAGCCAGAGGTTGATCTACTGGCATCCCAATTCAGCATCAAAGTCCAGCAGTTGTTTCCCGAGCAGGGGATCCTCTGGCTATAGGAGTGGGCGCTCTGGTTACTCCATGGGCCCAGTTCTCCTTGATTTATGCTTTTCCCCCAGTCTCTATTCTACTGAGGGAGATTGTGGGGTTTTAGGCCCTGTGTTGTCCACAATGATAAACCCTAGGAAGCTAGTCACCAGGAAGATTTATCACAGGGTCTGGAAGCTTACATTGCGTGGTGTGAGGCCAGGAAAGGACATCCCCGCAAGTATGTGATTGGTAGGATACTAGCCTTTCTTCAAACTGGAGTAGACTTGAAGTTGGCTTTAACTACAATCAAAGGTCAGGTTTCTGCCTTGTCCATTTATTTTCAGAGGCCTTTGGTTTCTCACTCTTTGATCAGAACTTTTCTTCAAGGGGTAACTCGTTGTTACCACCTGCTAGATTTCCTCCCTGTGCATGGGATTTAAATTTGGTTTTGTCAGTGCTGCAGAAGCAGCCTTTTGAACCTATTAGGGAGAATCCCTTGGTTCTTTTGACTAGGGAACTAGTCTTTCTTTTTGCCATCACATCAGACAGAAGGGTTTTGGAGTTGGCAGCTCTTTGTTATAAAGAGTCATACTTGAGATTGCACCAGCATAAGATGGTGCTGCGACCTCTTCCATCCTTCCTACCGAAGATAGTGTCGGCCTTTCATCTCATTGAAGATATTTTACCTTCTTTTTATTCTCAGCCCTCCTCACCGGAGGAGAGATTATTACACTCTCTAGATGTGGTGTGTGGTGTTAAGATCTATCTGAAGAGATATGCAGACATCAGGAAGACTGGTGCCTTTTTGTTTTGCCTTAAGGCCCTAGGAACGGTCAGGCGGCATCCAAGACAGCTATTTTGCCTGTGGATTCGCCAGCTGATTACTCACGCTTATGGTTTAAGGGGAAGGTTTCCCCGTTCAGGGTGTAAGCTCATTCCACCAGGAGAGTAGGGACCCCCTGGGCTTTCGGCCATCAGACGTCGGTGGAACGGATTTGTGAGGTCGCTACATGGTCATCATTGCATGCATTCACAAGATTCTATCAAGTGGATGTTAGAGGATTTGGCTTTTGGCCGCAGTGTGTTAGGGGCTGCCATATAATTGTGCTTGTGTCTCCCTCCCCTCAGGAACTGCTCTGGGACATCCCAGTATGTGACGTTTCTATGGCCTGCTCTGTGTCCTGTGATGTCTGAGAAAGAAAATTTGATTTTTTTATACATACTTACCTGTAAAGTTAATTTCTTTCAAAGGACATCACAGGACACCGAGATCCCTCCCCTATCTGTCTTTGTGGAGTTCATTGCTTGCTACAAAACTGAAGTGCTCCCAGGGGGGAGGGGTTATATAGGGGCAGGACTTCCTGTCTAAATTTAATTACCAGTGTCCATTCACCTATAGGTGGTGTATAACCCAGTATGTAATGTTTATATGGCCTGCTCAGTGTCATGTGATGCCCTTAGAAAGAAATGGATTTTACAGGTAAGCATGTATAAATAATCATATGTATTTTTTACTTTTTGCTATAAAGTAATGCATAGCCCAAAAAAAATTAAAATAAAAAAAAAAAAAACAATTTCATCAGTTTAGGCTGATATATATTCTTCTACATATTTTTTGTAAAAAAAAATTGCAAGTCGTATATTGATTGGTTTGCGCAAAAGTTATAGCGTTTACAAACCATAGGAATAGATTTATGGCGTTTTTAATTTTTTTACTAGTAATGGTGGTGATCTGAGATTTTCAGCGGTACTGCGATATTGCGTCGGACAGATCGGACACTTATCACACTTTTTTGGGACCATTTACATTTATACAGAGATCAGAGCTAAAAATAGCAACTGATTACTGTGTAAATGTCACTGGCAGGAAAGGGGTTAACACTAGGGGGCGATCAAAGGGTTAAATGTGTTCCCTGTCAGTGTGTTCTAACTGTGTGGGGGCTGGGATGACTGGGGGAAGAGAGAGATCGCTGCTCCCATTTACTGGAAACTGACAATCGCTCTCCTCTCCCCTGTCAGAGCGGAGATCTGCTTGTCACCTCCGCTGCCACAGTGACCCGCCCCCGGCCCCACATCCAATCACCCTGAGCGGAGGCTCAGGGCAGCCAATCAGCCTATGCATGGCCGCAGGAACAAGCGCACATGCATAGGCTTTAATGGCCGACCAATAGGCTCACTTACTTGGCTGTCATGTGACAGCCAAGGAGCCGAAAAGAAAAAAAAAAAAAAAAGAAAGTCAATGTACCGGCGCCACCTGTAGGTGAGCGGGGTTGCCTATTTTTTTTCTTTCTTTCGTCTTTTGCCGGCGGGGAGGCGGCGCCCCAGCGCCCCTCCCACACCAGCCGCCGCTGTCACTTACTATACCTGCTATCCCCCTTAATCTGTAACCTCTCTACATTTAGGCGGAGCTAGTCTCAGCCAAAGAAGCAAACTCCATTGCGGAATAAATATGAGCTGAGAGCAGCTATATTGTTACAGAAGTGTCTTTTCATTGTGAAAAGCAAATGATTAAGAGATACTTACAGAGTAATTGGCTGTACAATCGTGTGGCTAAAATGGCCTTTTGGCTTAATTGTGGACATGCTACCTTATCAGCATAGTTAGTGTTACTAAAACCAGTAATATGATTGTTTCCAAGGTTTCCTGATAACCTGCACAGATTCTTCATGCTGAGAGTTCAGGTAGGAGAAGATTTCCCCTACATTCTGTGTACACGCCCACATGTGCGATGTCAATATCATGTGACCTGGCTCTCTCAGAGAACAAGAACATGTTCTCTCCAGCATAAAAGACACAACTGAGCATGTGCAGGTGGGCTACCCTGCCTGTGTTAGCTGCTCTTTTGCAGATAGACAGTGCAGGAGGGAAGGATCTATGGCATACAAGATAAAACAGCCACAGTGAGTATAACAAGCATGCTATGCTGCATATACAGACAGATTTTATTGTTGTGGGTTTAGTAACACTTTAAACACAGATAATTCTACATAAAATGTAAGCCTTATAAAAGATATGACTTCAACGTTGCTGAACTACTGTTAAAATCACATTAAATATGTATATATATATATTTTTTTATATCCCTTACAATTAAAGCATTTGAACAATGTCACATACCAGCACCTGGGATGGACCGGAGAGGAGGGCTGGCTGGGATATATGCAGTACACTTTAAGCATGTTGCTTCCATGTGCCGCTCTGCATGTCGAGAAGGAGCACTGACGTCCCCGTCTTGTTGAGACAGGGTCAACCAAGCAGCGATGCAATTTACTGTCACTTGCCTGCGATCGACAGTTTTCTGACCCCTGCACTATAATAATTTCCTTGGCCCCTCCCCAGGCTGCCACATAAGTTTATGTAGGGAGGTGAAAGGAGGAGCAGAGGAACTACTATCACAGTTATTAGACACTCCAAGAAAAGGAGAGATCTATAAAGTAATGAGACACTGCTAGATTATTAGCTCTGAAGTTGAAGAGCACATTGCAAGTCAATAAAAATAAATATTGTTAAAGGAAAAACGTTGCACGTAAGCACTTAAAAGTGCTTTATTTCTTTATCATAAATCTTACTGGGTTATATGCCATCTCTAGGTGAATGGACACTGGTAGACCAAGTCTTAGACAAGAAGTGATTTCCTATATAACCCCTCCCATACAGGAAATACTTCAGTTTTTTTACTGCTGTCTGCAAGGTGTATGGGCATGTTTGTTTTTAGCTCTCTAGAGCCCCAGGTCTTGAGTCCTAGAATGGTTCTTAAAGCGGAGTTCCACCCAAAAATGGAACTTCCGCTCGTCGGATTCCCCCCCCCCCCCAGGTGTCACATTTGGCACCTTTCGGGGGGTGGGGGGGGGGGGGTGAGCATACCTGTCTTTGACAGGTGTCCTTTTCCCCACATCCAGGAACCTGGACCGCTGTCGCTAATGTCAGCAGCCCGGCTCCCTCCTCTTCCGGCTCGCACATGCGCAGTAGGGGCCCGGCGTGAAGGCAAAAGGCTTCACTGCCGGGTTCCCTTAGCCACAATGGCGGCAGCAACACTCAACCAGCCGTTCCGAAGATTGGTGGTTGTGCCAACATCGCTGGACTCTAAGACAGTCAAGTGTCCTAAAGTTAAAAGTCAGCAGCTACTGTGTGTGGCTGCTGACTTTTAATTTTTAAAGGGGCAGAGGGCAGCGGACCTCCGCTTTAAATGAATCAAGGGATTGACCGATATGGTCCATTTGAAGAAAAGCTTGTATGCTTAAATGTTACCCGAGAACAGTGCCCGCGGTTAAAAGCTGGAATCACAGAGGTTTCTAAGATCCAGCGTTCCTGTGAATCCTCCAAAAAGAAACTTATTATTTCGAGCACTAGAGCAGCCAGTGCAGCAGGGAGTGATCGTTCAGGTCCCTGTGTCGGAAAGGGGCACAGGGTTTTATTTGAACCTGTTCACAGTTCTAAAACCAAATGGGAACATAAGGCCAATCTTGGACCTAAGATCCCTGAACCAACATCTGTTATTCCAATCCTTCCGGATGGAGTCGGTCCGCTCGGTAGTAGCCTCGTTCTAAATGGGAGACTTCTTAGCCTCCATCAATATCATCAGTGGTTCCTGCGATTTGCAGTAGAGGGAGGTCATTTCCAGTTTGTGGTACTGCCCTTCGTGCTTGCCACGGCACCCCAGGTGTTTACAAAGGTACTTGGTCTTTTAAAGGCCCAGGTAATCTTGGTGCTCGGATGCTTGGACTCCTGCTCAGAGATCACTCACTACAGGCCCTGAAGCCTATAGTGCGGTATTTAGAAAACCAGGGCTGGGTCATAAATACTGAAAAGTCGTCAGCCTTGAGACCAGCTCAAGTCTGAAGTATCTAGGTCTGATCCTGGATATGGTCCAGGCAAGGGTTTTTTTTGCCACCTGTAAAGCTCTGTGCCCTGAAGGATCAAGTGCTTCAGGTAAGGGGCACCTGGCAGCCTTTCATTCGGCTCTGTATGAGTTTTCTGTGAAGGATGGTATCTTCTTTCGAGGCAGTTCCCTACGCTCAATTCCATTCCAGGCTGGTACAACAAGACATCTTGTCAGTTTGGAACAGGAGAGCTCTGGATTACCGCATGTCCTTATCTCCCCGGCCGTGCTTAAGGCTAAGCTGGTGGTCGCAGGATCAGAACCTGCGAAGGGGCAGATCCTTCCTCCCGGTTTCTTGGAGAGTACTGACCACAGATGCCAGAGCGACCCTAGAGGAGCTCACAGCTCAGGGGAAATGGTCAAGAGCAAAGCCTGCCCATCAACATTTTGGAGTTACGGGCGGTACATCTGGCCCTATGGTCATGGACAGTGGAGCTTCAGGACTGCTCCATCAGGGTTCAGTCTGACAATGCTACTGCCACTGCAGTGGCCTATTTCAACCAGGAGCCGTTCACCTCAGGACGAAGGTGAACCACATATTAACCTGGGCAGAGGGTCCATATCCCAGGGGTAGAGAACTAGAAGGCAGATTATCTCAGCCACCAGCAGATCTGCCTGGGGGAATGGTCCCTACACCTGATCGTGTTTCAGGAAATCTGACAGCGTTTGGGATGGCCAGAGGGCAATCTGTTGAGATCCAGGTTCAACAAGAAGCTACAGCAGTTTGTGTCCCGAACAAGGGATCCCCTGGCAATCCGAGCAGATGCTCTGGTAATTCCATGGAGCCAGTTCTCTCTCGTTTATGCTTTCCCCCGATCCCTCTCCTTCCACATTTGTTGCGCAGGATTCGGGGAGAGGGAGTTCCAGTCGCACCCTAGTCGCATCAGCCTGGCCCAGAAGGCCCTGGTTCCTGGAGATCGTGAGGTTAGCAATAGACGGGCCATGGGCACTTCCACGCTGCCCCGATCTACTATCGCAAGGTCCTATATTCCACCCCAATTTACAGTCTCTAAATTTGACAGCATGACTATTGAAGCCAGGGTGTTTAACCACTTGCCGACCGCCAACCGCAGGTTGACGGCGACAGAGTGGTTCGATATCGCAAATTGCCGTCATTTGACGACGGCTGCGAGATCGCGCACTGAGAGCGTGCGCCGCCGGAGGCGCGCCCGCGCGCTCACTGTGTTCGGGGAGGGCCAGGGAGCGGGTGCGGCGGCTTCGATTGCCGCCGGCTACCCGCGATGCCCCCCCCGGAGTGAAAGAACGGAGGTCCGTGTAAGTAAACACAGACCTCCATTCTGTGAGGGGTGTGATCGCTTTCCTTCCCCTGCTAGGACAGTCCCCCCACAGTTAGAACACGCCCAGGGAACATAGTTAACCCTTAGAGCGCCCCCTGCAGGTTAACCCCTTCACTGCCAATGGCATTTACACAGTAATCAGTGCATTTTTATAGCACTGATCGCTGTATAAATGCCAATGGTCCCAAAAAAGTGTCAAAATGTTCCGACATGTCCGCCCCAATATCGCAGTACCGCTAAAAATCGCAGATCGCCGCCATTACTAATAAAAAATAAAAAAAAATAAAAACCCCAAAAATGAATTCTCATCATCCGTAAACGCGGCCACTTTTGCGCAAACCAATCAAATGCCGATTGCGATTTTTTTTTTATCGCAAATATGAGGAAGAATATAAATTGGCCAAAACGGTGAAAAAAAATATTTTTTTTGGATTTGTGTGTTAGCAAAAAGTAAGAAATTTGTTTTTTTTTGCAAAATTGTCGCTCTTCTTTTGTTTATAGCGGCGATCAGAAACGACGCAGCGATGATCAAATACCACTAAAAGAAAGCTCTGTTTGTGGGAAAAAAGGACGCAAATTTCGTTTGGGTACAACCTCGCACGACCGCGCAATTGTCAGTTAAAGCGACACAGCGCTGAATCGCAAAAAGGGCTCCGGTCCTAAAGTGGGAAATCCTTCCAGGGCTGAAGTGGTTAAGGATTGTGACATCTTAGGACCGGTAGTGTCTACCCTAGTGAATGCCAGAAAAGCAGTCACTAGGAAGATCTATTATAAAGTCTGGAAAGGTTATATTGCTTGGTGTGAAGCCAGAAAATGGCATCTTCGAAAATACGTGATTGGGAGAATTCTCTCTTTTCTGCAGTCGGCTGTGGAAATTAGATTGGCTTTGAGTACAATCAGGGGTCATCTTTCGGCCTTGTCCGTATTGCTACAAAGGCCGTTAGCCTCCCATTTGCTGATTCAAGCCTTTTTTTCCAGGGGGCAACTCGTTTGCTTCCTCCCATTAAGTAACCTATGTGTCCTTGGGACTTAAATTTGGTGCGGTCTGTGCACCAGACAGAACAGAAGCCAACATTTAAGCTTATCAAGGAAATTCCATTAGTCTTGCTGTCATGCAAGATAGCCTTCCTAATGCCCATCACCTTGGCTACAAGGGTGTCGGAGTTGGTGGCCCTTTCGTGCAGGGAACCGTACTTGATCCTTCACCACGATAGGGTCGTGTTACCACCTGGTCCATCCTTCTTGCCTAAAGTGGTGTAGGCCTTTCATTTGAATCAGGACATTATTTTGCTCTCAGCCTCGTTTGGCAGAAGAGAGACGACTGTATTCCTTGGATGTAGTCCGGGCAGTCAGAGTTTTTGTCTAGGGTCTAGATCTTTGGAGATCCGAGGATCAGACTGCTTTTTTGTTTTACCAGAAGGACCCAAGAAGGGACAGGCAACTTCCAAAGCTTCCATTGCCAATTGGATCATTCAGGCATATGGTCTGAAATGTAAAGCTCCTTTCTTCAGAGTGAGAGCTCATTCTTGCAGGAGTGTAGGAACCTCCTGGGCTTTTTGCCATCAGGTATCTGTGGGTCTGATTTGTAAGGCTGCTACCTGATCTTCAGTGCATACGTTCACAAGATTTTATCAGGTAGATGTTAGAGCAGCCGAGGATTGGGGTGGAATATAGGACCTTGCGACAGTAGATCGGGGCGGAAGTACCCATGGCCCGTCTATTGCCAACCTCGCGATCTCCAGGGCCTTCTGGGCCAGGCTGGTGCCACTAGGAGGAGGCTCTTTATCTTCTCAGATGGCAAAGCTGTCCATTCCTCTTGACAAAAAGCCCAGTTGTGCCTGAAATTTTTGATTTGGTCTACTTGACCGTGTTTAGGTTTCAACAAAACCCCTCATTTTTACTTCTTGATTAGTTTGAACACTGCTGATTGGTATTCACAATTCCTCGAATATCTTTTTATACCCCTTTCCTGTTTTATACAGTTCAACTACCTTTTTCCGCAGATCCTTTGGCAATTCTTTTGCTTTCTCCATGACTCAGAATCCAGAAACGTCAGTGCATCACTGGATGAAAGATGCAAGGGTCTGTCAGGAGTCCAGAAACTCATTGACCTTTTATACACACACACACACACACACACACACACACACACACACACACACACACACACTACAAACAGATCACAGGTGAGGATGGTTACCTTTAATAGCCATTCAAACCCCTTTGTGTCAACTATTGTGCATATTATCAGGTCAAAATCACCAGGGTATGTAAACTTTTGATCAGGGTCATTTGGGTAGTTTCTGTTATTATAATTTAAAAAGCATAAACACAGTTGATTGATAATAAATAACTTCAGCCAAACACTAACCATGAGTGAAAAAAATCCCTTTGTGTTATCATTCATATTCTCTAAAAAATATCCAAGAAATCAATTTTTACATCTAATTCATTGTTTTCATAAAAAAAACCTAACCGTAAATTGGACTTATGACTACCAAAAGAGGTGTCCTCATCTTACCAAATAGCAGGACGCATGCACATAGAAGAAAACGGCTTCATATCCAGACTTCAAAGTAGCCAGCAAAAGGATTTGGTATAAACCTCTGATATAAATGGATTCATGAGGTGCTCTGAGAATAAATATACAGATTGTATATCCTTTACATAATCCAGTCAAAGCGTCAGTGATCTAGATAAAACCCAAGAAACCACATACATAACGCTTACTATTTGACTGAGGTAATGTCTGCAACGATCCCAAGGGGGCACCATTCAGCTAGGGTACACAGAGGAGTGGATACCAATATCCAGAAGGTAGTACATTTTTACTGCCAGTTCATAGATAATTCCATATAGGATCCAGCATCCAGTAGAGTTTAGTCACTCCTCATCACAAGTAAGATGGCTTGGACGTATACACCCATATTGTGTCCCATCAATGCACACAAATCTATCAGAAATGAGGTGCAAAGGATAGAAAGACAAACTGTCAATCCCAGCATACCATTAACACTACTCGTATCCAAGCCAAAGAGGCAGCCAAGTAATCACATATATTCACTTACCAGTACACGATCATCTGACATCACAGCGTCTCTGGAGAGGTGCTCAATGGAGTAAGCAAATGTAAGCTTTTAAATAGGATACTGCCGGTAAAAGTGCGCCAAAACCCCCCAAAAAAAGTATGGGGCGAGGTGGGTGTAGCTGCCTGACGTCTGGTATGACGTAATTTTGTAGCCCCGGCAGCAGGCTCCATCCCTTTAGGGCGTCCCTATCCCACCCATAGACCTAGAAAAGGCAATCAGAGTGACAGAAGAGGGCTGAGATCTAATCCAGGCCAAATGCCAGCACACCAGAAACAAGGGGCGGACCAGGGTCCAATGCAAAGCAGGTGGGTGGGGTCGCCTGATGTCTGGTATAACGTCACTCACCGGCGTGTCAACAAGCAGCTCCCCTTAAGGGCGTCAACATCCCGCCCCCAATCCCAAAAAGGTATAAAAGGCATCAGGAAGGGTGGAAACAAAGTCTGCTCATCACCAGCTCATTAATCAATACACCAGGGCCAGAGGGCGGAACACCTGCAAGAGGCATCGCACATCCCAGCAAGGAAAACAAAAGCAAAATACAGCCAGCCCACACTGCCAAACCAGACAGAACAGTAGCATGAATGTGAAAGATACTGAATAAGCCACAAAGAAGCGTCCTGTTATAAGGGAGGACGAGGACAGTGCGCTGACGTTGGCACATGCTGATACAGGGAATATCTCCTAAACCGTACAGGTTTAGGAGATATTTCCTGGACCTATAGGTAAGCCTTATTGTAGGCTTTCCTGTAGTTTAAAGTGGTTGTCATGACTTGACAACCACTTTAACCAACATAGCACTTTGGAGAAGAAGTTAGCGTGACCTGTTTGTCTGCCTTCATTACATTACATTATATATTTTTATACAAATAAAGTTTTTATATATCCAAGTTTGGAGTGCCTTAAAAGTCCAACCTAGTGGGTCCTTAAATTTTGTCCTATATCTATATTACTACGGATGTGGCTATGGGAGTGAATTTTCTCTTTTTTCTCTTTGCTTGCTACAAAACTGAAGTACTTCCTGTATGGGAGGAGTTTTACAGGGGATTACTTCCTGTCTAAGACTTTGTCTACCAGTGTCCATTCACCTAGAAATGGCATTTAACCAAGTAAGTAATGAATAATAGCCTAACTCTGTGTCCCGTGATATATTCAAAGAAAAGGATTTTACAGGTATGACGAAAAAAAATCCTATTTTCTCTTCCGTTCACTGACAGACACAGCCTTCTTATGACACATGGGGTTATGCTCATCCTACTAGGAGTAGACTAGGCAAAAACAAACAAAAGCGTAGGTTGGCCCCTCCCAGGGGGCCGTCCTCACCTCAGCATATAATCCCCCTGCTCTGCATAGCACATCAGTTTTCTTTTGCCTAGTGCAAGGAGTAGACCTGGTTCCCTTTGGGAGCTGCGGTCTCCTGAAGAATCATCTGATGAAGACTGCTATCAAGAAGCTGGCTGGTGGTATAGAGGATATCTCGAATCCAAATCTTTCCCCGGTCCGGCCGACACTATGCGACCGCCCTTCGGGGTGACCACCGCATAGAGCCCGTTCCGTGCGGGCGGCCAGTGGCTAAACCCCACTAGAGCCCAGTGACTAGGTACGCCTGTCCAAAGGGCCTGGCCAGCAGCATGCCTCCCCTAGGGGATGGTAAGTCTGCTCCGGTGGCTACCACTGCGCCCGTCGAGGATTGGTGAGTGGACCCCTCTGCCGCCTTAGGGCGTGGAGAGTGGGCATCTGGGCAG
>BLSH010025828.1:298628-310479 GCA_018402905.1 Glandirana rugosa
TGCTGGCTCGCTTGCCTGAGGTAGAACTTGAAGACACGAAACTGTTTCGTCAAGTCTCGAAACTCCAGGTCTTAGCCGAACTGGGGCGGGAAAAACCCGTGGTGTTTCTCCAAACTCATTTTTGAGGCCTCGGCTGGGTCTGGTAAGAGAACCTGACAACGGAAACCCGGTAAAGCGGAGGATAAGCCCTCCTCAGCGTGACGGGTTGCCCCCGCCCATCTCTCGGGTGGGGGGGCGGTTATTGGAGTTGCGGACTGCTGGACAGCTCACATCTCCGATCGGTGGGTCCTAGATATGGTGTCCACCGGATACCGGATAGAGTTCAAAGCTCTGCCCCCAGACCGATTTTTTCCCTCAAACCTGAGACTCCTGCAGGGGCGTCTGGAGGAGCTGTTAGGCGCGGTCCAGTCCCTTGCGGACATGGGCGTTGTGGTGCCAGTTCCACTGGAGGAGAGGTTCTGTGGTTTTTACTCAAACCTCTTTGTGGTGCCCAAAAAGGGCGGGGTCAAGCCGATTCTGGACCTCAAAGCTCTGAACTGCTTTGTCAAAGCACAGAAGTTCAAGATGGAGTCCGTTCGCTCGGTCGTTGCCGCCCTGCTTCAAGGGGAATTCTTGGCATCCCTGGACATCAGGGACGCCTATCTGCACGTTCCCATCTGCCAAAATCACCAGCGTTTTCTGCGCTTCACAGTGGGAGACCTGCACTACCAGTTTGTGGCCCTACCTTTCGGTCTGGCCTCGGCTCCCAGGGTGTTCACCAAGGTGTTGGCACCGGTCCTAGCACTGCTAAGACAGAGAGGTATCGCAGTGGTAGTGTACCTCGGCGACCTGCTCTTGAGGGCGGAGTCTGCAGTGTCATTGGAGGAGGAGGTGAGAATCACGGCCTCTACACTAAGGGACTTCGGTTGGCTCATCAACCTGCAAAAGTCCTCGCTAGCCCCCTCGTGTCGCCTGGAGTACCTTGGTCTGATTCTAGACACGGTGCAGGCGAAGGTCCCGACAAGCTACAGACTGATCCGTTTGGACCACCAGACCAGGGGATCACTGACTTGGTGGCTCCAGGCTCCGGCACTGACTTTGGGGAAATCCTTTCTTCCCCTGAACTGGTCGATAATAACGACGGATGCCAGCCTGACGGGCTGGGGAGGGGTGTTGGGTCAGTTGTCTGCTCAGGGCCGTTGGTCAGCTCAGGAAGCTCGACTTCCGATAAATGTGTTGGAACTCAGAGCGATCAGGCTTTGCTTGTCCCGTTGGTCGAAGAGGTTGCATGGCCTCCCTGTCCGGGTTCAGTCGGACAATGCCACAGCTGTGGCATATGTGAACCATCAAGGAGGGACAAGAATTTCCGCGGCAGCTGCAGAGGCTGCTCTGATTCTCCGCTGGGCGGAACAATACGTTCCGGCGCTCTCCGCAATTTACATTCCGGGAGTGGAGAACTGGCAGGCGGACTTTCTCAGTCGCCAGACACTGGACCGGGGGGACTTGGTCCCTGCATCCGGAGGTGTTTCGCCAGATTTGCTGCAAGTGGGGCACACCAGAGGTAGACCTCATGGCGTCCAGGTTCAATCACATGGTCGAGACCTTCGTGTGCAGAACAAGAGATCCATTGGCGGTCGCCACGGACGCGCTGGTGGCTCCTTGGGGTCGGTATCGGTCAATATACCTCTTCCCTTCCCTGAAGCTGTTGCCTCGGGTTCTGCGCAGGATGGCTGCGGAGGGTATTCTGACGATCCTGGTCGCTCCCGATTGGCCTCGGCGCACTTGGTACGCCAATCTGGTTCGGATGGGGGCGGACGCTCCTTGGCGGCTTCCGCTTCGCGAAGACCTGCTGTCCCAAGGTCCCATATTGCACCCTGCTTTACCCTCGCTGGCTTTGACGGCTTGGCTATTGAGGCCCAGGTATTAAGGGATCGGGGAGTCGCTGACTCTGTAATCCCTACTATGCTTAAGGCACGTATGTGCACTTCGCGCAAAATTTATCACAGGACCTGGAAGGCCTGTATATGCATGGGCGAAGCGGGGGGTTGGAACCCTCGCTCTTATTTGGTGTCCAGGGTGCTGACTTTTCTGCAACAGGGACTGGACAAGAGCCTGGCATTGAGTACGCTCAAGGGCCAGTTTCGGCCTTAGCGGTCCTTTTTCAGAGACCTTTGGCTTCCCATTCGCTGATCCGCACATTTGTACAGGGTGTACGTCATGTGGCTCCCCAGTTTTGGCCGCCTCTGGCGCCGTGGGATTTGAATCTGGCGCTCTCTGTTTTACAGAAACCACCGTATGAGAATATTAGGGACATTCCCTTGTCCCTTTTATCGCAGAAGGTTGCCTTCTTAGTGGCTGTCACATCCGCGCGGCGGGTGTCGGAATTGGCTGCCTTGTCCTGCAAGTCCCCGTACTTGATTCTTCATAATGACAAGGCGGTGTTGCGACTTCCACCTTCTTTCCTTCTGAAGGTGGTCTGTGGGTTTATTTGAGTGCTACGGCTTCCTTTCGCAAGTCTGACTCGTTGTTTGTGTTACCCGGGGGCTCCAAATAGGGTTCGGCAGCCTCGTCGGCTACCTTTTCCCGTTGAATTAGACAGACCGTGACCCATGCGTATGAGCTTCAGGGCAAGGTTCCCCCTTTTCCTGTCACGGCTCATTCCACAGGTCGGTCAGTACCTCTTGGGCGTTCAGGCACCAGGCTTTGGTGTCTCAGGTGTGCAAAGCGGCCACTTGGGCCTCAGTGCACACGTTTACTAAGTTTTTACAAAGTTGATGTTTCAGCATCGGCGGATGCTGCTTTTGGCCGCAAAGTTTTGCGAGCAGCGGTCTGAGTGCGTCTGGCGCTCCCTGAGAGGGTTCTGTTGAGTACAGTTGTTGTTGTTTGCCCACCCCTCTAGTTTTTGGCACTGCTTTGGGACGTCCCCACGTGTCAATTAAGAAGAGCTGCGTCTGTCAGTGAACGTAAGAGAAAAAGGGATTTTATTATAACTTACCGTAAAATCCTTTTCTCTGATTTCACTGACAGACGCAGCTCCCACCCCTCTGGTTTTTTTGTTGCACTGCTTGTGACAAACTGAATGCTATTGGCCAGCAGGGGGTTTTATAGGCTCAGGTGAGGACGGCCCCCATGGGAGGGGCCAGCCTATCCCTGATGCTTTTGCATCAGTTTTGCCTAGTCACTCCTGATAGGACGACATAAAACCCACGTGTCAATTAAGAAGAGCTGCGTCTGTCAGTGAACTCAGAGAAAAGGATTTTGCGGTAAGTTCTAATAAAATCTCTTTTTTACTTTTTGTTCTAAAACCTGCTAGGGCCAGCACAAAAACCAACAAAATGCCTTTTTGGAAAGTTGACAACCTTAGGTGAACTATTTTTTGACACAATTTTTGAAAATGAAGAACATGCTGGTATTGAGGTGTTTAACCACTTGTCGACCGCGCTATGGTCGAAAGACGCCCACAGCGCAGTTGGATTATTCCTGGGGCGCACACCAGGCAATGTCCGTGACCGTCGGGTCTCCCAGGCCGGGCCTGTCATGGATCAGGGTAAAGGGCCAATGACATTGGCCCTTTACCACGTGATCACGCCGCCCAATGGACGGCGTGATCACTTGTAAACAAACCGAAGCATGTCTGGTTCAGCTCCTACCCTCTGCTCACACTGTTCGCACGGTGCGTGAGGAGAGGAGGGAGCGGATGCAGCAGCATTGTCGGTTAGATGTGAAGTGCCCACAGCGCTGATCTGTGCCCACCCCAGCACACTAATTTATCCCTGGCTCATCCATCCATCCCTAGCTCATCCATGCATTCCTGACTCATCCATGCATTCCTGACTCATCCATCCATCCCTGGCTTATCCACCTATACATCCCTGGCTGATCCACCCATACATCCCTGGCTGATCCACTCATACGTCCCTGGCTGATCCACCCATACGTCCCTGGCTGATCCACCCATACGTCCCTGGCTGATCCACCCATACGTCCCTGGCTGATCCACCCATACGTCCCTGGCTGATCCACCCATACGTCCCTGGCTGATCCACCCATACGTCCCTGGCTCATCCACCCATACGTCCCTGGCTCATCCACCCATACGTCCCTGGCTCATCCATCCATCTCTGGCTCATCCATCCATCTCTGGCTCATCCATCCATCCCTGGCTCATCCATCCATCCCTGGCTCATCCAACCATCCGTCCCTGGGTCACCCATATCTGGCTCACCCATCTGTCCCTGGCTCACCCATCTGTCCCTGGCTCACCCATCTGTCCCTGGCTCACCCATCTGTCCCTGGCTCACCCATCCGTCCCTGGCTCACCCATCCATCCCTGGCTCACCCGTCCCTGGCTCACCTATACCTGGCTCACCCATCCATCCCTGGCTCACCCGTCCCTGGCTCACCCATCCATCCCTGGCTCATCCGTCCCTTGCATACCCAGTCCCTGGCTCACCCGTCCCTGGCTCACCCAGTCAAAAAACTCATTAGGCCTCATAGAATATACATTGGGGTGTTTACTTTCCAAAATGGGGTAATTTTTTGGGTGTTTCTATTGTCCTGGTGCTCCAGGGCCTTCAAAAGTGTGATAGGTAGTCAAGATATTTTATGCATAGTTTATGCTCCTAGAACACCTGACGGTGCTACCTGCATGTTGGGCCTCTCTATGTGGCCAGGCTGTGTAAAAGTCTCACACGGGGTATCACCATACTCAGGAGTAGCAGAATGTATTTTGGGGTGTAATTTGTGGTATGCATATGCTGTGTGTCAGAAATAACCTGTTATGACAATTTTATGAAAAAAATAAAAATATTAATTTTGCAAAGAATTGTGGGAAAAAAATTACATATTCAAAAACTCACTATGCCTCTTGCTAAGCAAGAAAATAGACAGTCCAAGGTGCTTAGCATGAGGCATGGTGAGTTTTTGAAGATGTCATTTTTTCCCACAATTCTTTAAAAAATTATTTTATTTTTATTTTTTTCATAAAATTTGGAGGGTATTTGTGCTTTCCTGGCTTGTTAGGGTCTCAAGAAATGAGATAGGCCGTCAGTACATCAGGTGTGATAAATTTTCAGTGATTGCCGCCATAGCTTGTAGAACTCTATACCTTTCACAAAGACCAAATAATATACACTAATTTGGGTTATTTTTAACAAAGATATGTAGCAATATAAAATTTGTCCAAAATTTCTGAAGAAAAATTACGAATTCGCAAAATTTTATAACAGAAATGAAGAAAAATGCAATTGTTTACAAAATGTTTGGTCTTTTTTAATTTATAGCGCAAAAAATAAAAAGCCCAGCGGTGATTAAATACCATTAAAAGAAAGCTCTATTTGTGTGAAAAACCCCCCAAAAATGTCATATGGGTACAGTGTAGTATGAATGAGTAATTGTCATTCATAATGTGAGAGCACTGAAAGCTGAAAATTGGTCTGGTTATTTTAAGTGCCCAGTGGTCAAGTGGTTAAAAGAGCTTAGTTATGGTGCACTAGATACAGCACATCATTAACAAGGAAATTAATTCACCCTATATATTTTGTTGTCTTCCCCTCTTATCTTTGATTGCTGGATTGTCCTCAAAAAACATACTCGCAGGGCCATTGAATCAAGCGCTGTTTGGTTTAACCTGCTGCAGGCCGGGTCCCATGCTGCCATCTTTTCTTCTTGTGTTTGCGGGGTTGCCTGTCTCTTCTAATTTCTTGCAGCCAGCCCCTTGATAATGTGCTGCACATGCACAGTGTGTCTGAGTTTGCCCAGTGCATACATGGCATGCTGGAGACTGCTTCCTGGGATGGGTACCATGAGTATCCCAGCAGGCTCCGAAAAGTGGAGGGGAAAGTCATTTGTGCCTAAGCAAGAAAGCTGGATGTGTGGGCTCGCAGAAATGGTACTTTTTTTTTTCAAATTCTGATTGTGTGAAAGGGGGAAAATATGTATCTTGTTTAAAGAGAGTGAAGGGTCATTTTAGTGTACATGTCATACACAGAAGGGGTTAATGTACCGTTTACATACAGTGGGAGGAGGGAGATGAAGGGGTTTAATGTGCAGGATACGGAAGAGGAAAACTTCAGCATACAGGTCACATGCAGAGATAAGATGAGATGTGTCATACAGCTCAGATTCAGAGGAGAGGAGGGAGCGAAAGAGTTAAAAAAAAAAAAAAAAAAAAAAAAAAAGAAAAAAAAATAAGATCCCGCAATCAAATTCATTGCAATCCCCTGTCTTAAATCTGATGCAGTTTACCTCCTTCTTCATTTCTCCTTCCTCCATTGTGATGAGGTCTTTTTGGGAAGGTGTGGAGGCAGACTGACAACAGCTTGTGGACCAGAGGGGAGCACAACAGGGTACAAGTGAAAGAATACCTTGGCAGAAGGTGGAGAGAGGAGAGGAACAGCAGTGGAAAATAGTACATTGGGATAAAGTTGTCAGTGAATGTAGTGTTGACTGGTTGTGTGTGTGTGTGTGTGTGTATAGATATACAGCTATGGCCAAAAGTTTTGAAACTGACACAAATATTAATTTTTTACAAAGTCTGCTATGTCAGTGTTTTTAGATCTTTTTGTCAGAGGTTACTATGGTATACTGAATTATAATTACAAGCATTTCAATGACAAAGGCTTTTATTGACAATTACATTAAGTTTATGCAAAAGAGTCAATATTTGCAGTGCTGACTCTTTTTCAAGGCCTCTGCAATCCGCCCTGACCCTCAATCAACTTCTGGGCCACATCCTGACTGATGGCAGCCCATTCTTGCATAATAAACAAAATAAATAAAAATCCCTTCGCGCAAACAGAGAGTGGGTCTTAGACCCATTGTAGCTAAAATGTCAGTACATGGGATAAAGGTCAATGTGCAAGAAGTTCACTTTATAAATGACTCCTGGACTTGTGCCAAGCCACCATCTTTCGTAAGAAACCGATGATCTGCTTGTACCACATTAACCCTCGTGAGTGAATTTCTTTTTAATCATTGTTTTTTTTTATACATTTTGTTACTCTTAGATGGCAGCGCCTTCTCCTTAAGTTTTCATTGTTGTATAATCAGTGCTTGGAGTTTGTCAGAATTTGCGTTTTTTTTTATTTTGTTCACCCGCCTCTTGAGGATTGACTTCAGTGGGAATAAATAAGGTTTGACCATGGACCCAAAGTTTAGATGTTTTGTTCCCTGAGCCACTTAGTTCTCACTTTTGCCTTATGGCATGTTTCTCCATTGTGCTGGAAAAGGCATTGTTCCTCACCAAACTGTTCTTGGGTGGTTGGGAGAAGTTGCTCTCGGAGGATGTTTTTGTACCATTCTTTATTCATGGCTGTGTTCTTAGGCAAAATTGTGAGTGAGCCCACTCTTTTGGCTGAAAAGCAACCCCACACATGAATGGTCTCAGGATGCTTTAGTTTTGGCATGACACAGGACTGATGGTAGCGCTCGCCTTTTCTTCTCTGGACAAGTTTTTTTCTGGATGCCCCAAACAATTGGAAAGGGGATGCATCAGAGAAAATGACTTTACCCCAGTCCTCAGCAGTCCAATCTCTGTACCTTTTGCAGATTATCAGTCTGTCCCTGATTTTCCTGGAGAGAAGTGGCTTCTTTGCTGCCCTTTTTGACACCAGGCTATCCTCCAAAAGTCTTCACCTCACTGTGTGTGCAGATGCACTCACACCTGCCTGCTGCTATTCTTCAGCAAGCTCTGGACTGGTGGGGCCCCCATCCCGCAGCGGCACCAACTGTAGGTGACGGTCCTGGCACTTGCTGGATTTTCTTCGGTACCCTGAAATGTTTTTTTATGGGGTTAAATTTCATGGCAAAGAGGGACTTTGCAATTTATTGCATATTACTTGATCACTCTTCATGACATTCTGGAGTATATGCAAATTGAGGCAGAAGACTTTGTGAAAATTAATATTTGTCATTCTCAAAACTTTTGGCCACGGCTGTATATATAGAGCTATCGGGTTCTGCTTTCAGCTCACTAACGCCGACGCTATCTACAGCTCAAAAACATCAGCGTTTCTATGGGGCCATTGAATAACATGGAGAGCTGCAAAAAACGCGATGGTAAAAAACGTCCATGTGTACGAGGCCTTAATGGTGGGGTGTCGGACATCTTCCCATTGTTGAGAGGTACCAGGCAGGGGTGCCCACTTTTTCCAGGGCTATTTGCACTTGTTATGTAGTATAGACAGCGGGGCATTAGTGTGGGTTCCCTGACTGACAAGACAGCCCTTTATGCAGATGATCTGGTTTTGTTTATCCGGGACACGGGGCCATCCCTGCAGGCAGCATTATCGCTTATGGGTAGTTTTACGGTGGTCTCTGGAATTGAAGTTAACTGGACTAAGTATAAAATCCTCCCCTTGAGATCACACCCTGTCCCGGGACAAGCTGACCCCAATAATCCCCTGCAGTGAGTTACACGCATCACGTATATAGATCTCCTGATCACAAATACTGTGACTGACTTTATAGGTCTTAATGTCTCCCCATTACTGGCCATATTATACAGGAAACTACAAGCCTGGAGACATCTCCCTCTTTCTCTGATCGGGAGGATAAATCTAATAAAGGTGAAAATTTTACCCCTATTCTTATATGTACTCAGAAATTCTCCAGTTTGGATCCAAAACACTATTTTTAAGTCCATCAACGGTCTGCTCTCCTCCTTTTTATGGAATGGAGGGATCCCCCGCCTTAAATTGACCATATTACAACAGCCATGGCGGGAAGGAGGATTAGCATTGCCCAATTTGTATAAATGCTTTCTGGCTAGTCAGCTGACTGTGGCACACCGCTGGTTAACTACCCCAACAGATGATGCTAAAGTGTCCCTGGAAGCTGCTAGTGTTGGATCTTATGAGGCGCTTTCCCATTTGCTGTATAGGGGCTTGAAATCTCCGCACCCATTAACTCCATCTACGAGATCTGTAATCAAGGCTTGGACGGTGGCTCAGGGACTGAGACCATCTAACCCGCACAGGTTTCCCCTAACATACTTCTATGCAATAATCCAAATTACTCTTCCGTTCACTGACAGACACAGCCTTCTTATGACACGTGGGGTTATGCTCATATCACTAGGAGTAGACTAGGCAAAAACAAACAAAAGCATAGGGGCGTCCTCACTTTGGCATATAATCCCCCTACTCTGCATAGCACATCAGTTTTTAATTGCCTAGTGCAAGGAGTAGACCTGGTTCCCTATGGGATCTGCGGTCTCCTGAAGAGTTTTTCTGATGAAGACTGCTATCAAGAAGCCGGCTGGTGGTATAGAGGATATCTCGAATCCAAAACTTTCCCCAGTCCGGCCGACGCTATGCGAGCTACCCTTAGCGGGGGGCCCGCCACATAGCGCCTGTTCCGTGCAGGCGGCCCAGTGACTGGTTCGCCTGTCCAGAGGCCTGACCAGCAGCATGCCTCTCTATGGGGAGGTAAGTCTGCTCCGGGTGGACTGGTGAGTGGACCCCTCTTCCGCCCTAGGGGCGCGGAGAGTGGGCACCTGGGCAGCTTCTGGGGTAGCCGGCCGGTGGGGGTCTGTTAGGGGGACACACTGGGTGGTACCCCTTCGAGGATGATTCCCCCCCCCCCCTCGCAGTACCACACCTTGCACTGATCGTTCGGAGCATTGCGTTAAGTGGTTCGCCGCCATGCAGTGTGGATCGCCGTGCCTTGCACTGACCATTCGGAGCACTGCATTAAGCGGTTCGCCGCCATTTGGTGTGGATCACCATGCCTTGCACTGACCGTTCGGAGCACTGCATTAAGCGGTTCGCCGCCATTCGGTGGATCACCGCTCGTTCGCCGCCGACCGCGCCATTTTCCTGTAAAGCTCTGCTTGTGTTAAATGGCAGCATCCAATTGTTTGGTAACCATGTGGTTTTCAGCCTGTCCTCTGGCGGCCCCCAGTGGTCGATTTTGGTACTACACACGTGTCATAGGAAGTGTTTTAAAAAACGGAAGTTATACTTCCGGTTTCACTTGGACAACGTGGCTGACGCTCGGTGATGCAGGCTCTTGAAGTGCAGTGGGTTGTTTGGCATTGCTCATTCCGGTCACAGTACTGAGGCATCTAAACAGCAAGTATAGCTGGCTCTCCCTGGTGGGTGCAATCCTCCCGGGTTTCCCTAACTGATTGGTGGGGTAGAGGTGGTGGTCACACAGTTGGGGTGCCGGAAGGCTAGGATGTCAGAGGCCGGCAATGCTATGGCAGGGGTACCTGCGGATCAACAATCCACTCCAGGAACCTTGGTGTCCTTGGAACAGCTGAGGGCGGTATTTGGGGAATTCTTTCTCCGGGCGGGGGACCCGGTTCTGTGGGGCCCCAAGAAACGCCCACCCCCCTCAGTCCTCAGGGGAGGATTCGGATCCAGAAAGCACCTCGTGGTCACACCTGTGGTCCTATCAGAGGGTGAACTGCCCTCAGACGGCGAAGGTGATCAGGAGGCTCCTTTTTCGCGTGATAAAGCGATAGTGGCCGCTCTGATCGCTGATATCCGCGACTCCATGCGGCTTGACCAAGCAGGGGAGTGGCATGAGTCCATATATGTTTGTGGACCACTTAAACCCCCTAGGTCCCCTAGGGCTTACCCTTATGATTAGGTGTTTGAACAGGCGGTGTTCAAGGAATGGCTATGGCCATCAAATTCCTTTGCCTTTCCTAAGAGCTTTGCTGTTCGCTACCCCTTTGAGGATAGCTTTACTAAGAGATGGGCATCCCCAGCGGTGGACCCCCCAGTGGCCCTTCTGAATAAGGCAATGACCATTCCCTTGGAGGGGTCGTCGTCTTTTAGGGAGGCGGCCGATCGCTGCACAGAGGCAGTGTCTAAGGCACTGTTCTTGTTGGCTGGGTCAGCCATGCGGCCGGCTCTAGCGACTGCGATGGCGGCACAATCTCTTCACGAGCACGCTGCCACTCTGCACACTGGTTTAACTTGTGAGTGTGCACAGGCTGAGGTGCAGCGGGTGCAACATTTGGAAGAGGGTCTCAGCTACATTTGCCATGCTGCCTTGGACCTTCTTCCCATATTGTCAAAAATGTCTGTTTTTGCAATTGTTATCAGGCGGGTGCTGTGGCTCCGCTCTTGGTCGGGCGACCAGGCTTCAAAGAAAGCTCTTGCAGATCTTCCCTTTCAGGGAGGGCGTCTGTTTGGCCCACAGTTGAATTAAATCATTAAGGATTTCATGGGAGGGAAGAGTACTTTCCTTCCAGAGCCAAAGCAGTGGGATTTTCGCCATAGGCAGGGCCCTGTTTCTTCAGGTCAGAAGAAGTTTTTTCGGACGCCCGGCTCAGCGGGTAAGGGCTTCAAGTCTGGTAGGGCTGCCGCTGGGCACAGTAAAAAGCCTTGGCAGCATAAGTCCGAAAAAGCGAAGGATAAATCAACCTCCGCATCATGGGTTGCCCCTGCCCGACTTACGGGTGGGGGGCCGGTTGCTGGGATTCACAGACAGATGGACTGCCCGCATCACCGATCGGTGGGTACTGGAGGTGGTGTCCTCCGGGTACAGGATAGAATTCATCTCTCTGCCCCCAGAAAGGTTCTTCCCTTCAAACTTGAGACTCCCTCAGGGGCGTCGGGAGGCGCTTCTAATCGCCGTTTGGGCGCTTGCCGAACAGGGAGTGATTGTACCGGTACCCATGGGGGAAAGATTTCGCGGGTTTTACTAAAACCTCTTCGTGGTGCCCAAAAAGGGCGGTGTCAAGCCAGTTCTGGACCTGAAGGCATTAAACCGCTTCGTAAAGACGAAGAGATTCAGGATGGAGTCCATCCGCTTGGTCGTGGCCGCCCTGCACCAAGGGGAATTCATGGTGTCCCTGGATATCAGGGACGTGTATCTCCATGTGCCAGTGTGTCACAGTCACCAGCATTTTCTACGC
>BLSH010025828.1:310489-330260 GCA_018402905.1 Glandirana rugosa
CCCCCCCCCCCCGTAAAGAACCCCGGGGGGTCTTGGCCCAGGGGGCGGTCCCCTTTCTTAAGGGGTTTATGGCGGGAGTCGACAAGGTTCCTGTGGTTCCAAGGACCTCACCTAACAACTAGGCGTCCATGGGGACGGTATCGTAACGGCCGGAGACTGTAGGATCGGAAGGCCGTGGGGTTGACACACTGGTGGTGGAGATGGGGTGGTTAGTCAATCCCTTTGGGCCCTCCTAACGTGGGTGGTCCCTCTCGGTCGATATGAACGACAAATCTTGTCAGAGGCCGGCAATGCTATGGCAGGGGTACCTGCGGATCAACAATCCACTCCAGGAACCTTGGTGTCCTTGGAACAGCTGAGGGCGGTATTTGGGGAATTCTTTCCCCTGGCGGGGGACCCGGTTCTGGGGGGCCCCAAGAAATGCCCCCCCCCCCCTCAGTCCTCAAGGGAGGATTTGGATCCAGAAAGCACCTCGGTGGTCGCACCTGTGGTCCTATCAGAGGGTGAACTGCCCTCAGACGGTGAATGTGATCAGGAGGCTCCTTTTTCGCGTGATAAGGCGATAGTGGACGCCCTGATCACTGATATCCGCGACTCCATGCGGCTTGACCAAGCAGGGGAGTCGCATGAGTCCACATATGTTTGTGGACCACTTAAACCCCCTAGGTCCCCTAGGGCTTACCCGTATGATCAGGTGTTTGAACAGGCGGTGTTTAAGGAATGGCTACGGCCACCAAATTCCTTTGCTTTTCCTAAGAGCTTTGCTGTTCGTTACCCCTTTGAGGATAGCTTTACTAAGAGATGGGCGTCCCCAACGGTGGACCCCCCAGTGGCCCGTCTGAATAAGGCAATGACCAATCCCTTGGAGGGGTCGCCGTCTTTTAGGGAGGCGGCTGATCGCCCCACGGAGGCACTGTCTAAGGCACTGTTCTTGTTGGCCGGGTCAGCCATGCGGCCGGCGCTAGCGACTGCGATGGTGGCACAATCTCTTCACGAGCACACTACCACACTGCACACTGGTTTAACTTGTGAGTGTGCACAGGCTGAGGTGCAGTGGGCACAACAATTGGAAGAGGGTCTCCGCTACATTTGCCATGCTGCCTTGGACCTTCTTCCCATATTGTCAGAAATGTCTGTTTTTGCAATTGTTATCAGGCGGGTGCTGTGGCTCCGCTCTTGGTCGGGTGACCAGGCTTCAAAGAAAGCTCTTGAAGATCTTCCCTTTCAGGGAGGGCGTCTGTTTGGCCCACAGTTGGATGAAATCATTAAGGATTTCACGGGAGGGAAGAGTACTTTCCTTCCAGAGCCGAAGCGGCGGGATTTTCGCCGTAGGCAGGGCCCGGTTTCTTCAGGTCAGAAGTAGTTTTTTCGGACACCCGACTCAGCGGGTAAGGGCTTAAAGTCTGGTAGGGCTGCCGCTGGGCACAGTAAAAAGCCTTGGCAGCATAAGTCCGAAGAAGCGAAGGATAAATCAACCTCCGCATGATGGGTTGCCCCCGTCCGACTCACGGGTGGGGGGTCGGTTGCTGGGATTCGCAGACAGATGGACTGCCCGCATCACTGATCGGTGGGTACTGAAGGTGGTGTCCTCCGGGTACAGGATAGAATTCATCTCTCTGCCCCCAGAAAGGTTCTTCCTTTCAAACTTGAGACTCCCTCAGGGGCATTGGGAGGCGCTTCTAGGCGTCGTTCAGGCGCTTTCCGAACAGGGAGTGATTGTACCGGTACCCATGGGGGAAAGATTTTGCGGGTTTTACTCAAACTTCTTCGTGGTGCCCAAAAAGGGCGGTGTCAGGCCAGTTCTGGACCTGAAGGCATTAAACCGATTCGTAAAGACGAAGAGATTCAGGAGTCCATCCGCTCGGTCGTGGCCGCCCTGCACCAAGGGGAATTCATGGCGTCCCTGGATATCAGGGACGCGTATCTCCATGTGCCAGTTTGTCACAGTCACCAGCGTTTTCTACGCTTCGCAGTGGGGGACCTGCATTACCAGTTTGTAGCACTTCCCTTCGGGTTGGCTTCTTCTCCCTGAGTGTTCACCAAGGTGGTGGCCCCGATGCTGGCGCTGCTGAGACAGAGAGGTATTGCGGTAGTAGCATACCTCGATGATTTACTCCTGAGAGCAGAGTCTGCTGCAGCTCTAGAGGAGAACGTGACAATTACGGTGTCCACGTTAGAGGAGTTTGGTTGGCTAATCAACCTGCAGAAGTCATCTGCCGGCTGGAATGCCTGGGTCTGATTTTGGACACGGTTCAGGCAAGGGTGTTTTTACCACCAAGCAAGCTCCTGACACTTCAGGCAGCAGTGCAAACCCTGTTATCACACCAGTGGTACTCCTTACGGTTCTGTATGCGAGTGTTGGGGCTCATGGTGTCGACTTTCGAAGCGATACCTTAGCCCAGTCTCACACTTGGCTCTTGCAGAAGGCGATTTTGTCGCAATGGGACAAATCTCCTCTATCCCTAGACAGACTGATCAGGTTGGATCATCAGTCCCGGGGATCCTTGATTTGGTGGATTTGGGCTCCGGCCCTAAAGTTAGGGAAATTTTCTCCCCCTCAATTGGTCGATAGTATCGACGGATGCCAGCCTATTGGGCTGGGGAGGGGTCCTGGGTCAGTTCTCTGCCCAGGGTCATTGGTCAGTGCAGGAAGCTTGTCTTCCAATAAATGTACTGGAACTGAGAGTTATCAGGCTTTGTCTGTCCCGTTGGTCAGAAAGGCTGCGAGGCCTCCCTGTCCGGGTTCAGTCGAACAATGCCACAGCCGTGGCATATGTGAACCATCAGGGCGGAACAAGAAGCTCAGCAGCAGCCGTGGAGGCGGCTCTGATCCTTCAATGGGCAGAACTTCATGTGCCAGCTCTCTCTGCAATCTACATCCCAGGTGTGGAAAATGGGCAGGCGGACTTTCTCAGCCGTCGGACTCTGGATCAAGGGGAATGGTCCCTACATCCAGAAGTGTTCCGCCAGATTTTCCTCAAGTGGGGCACACCAGAGGTGGACCTCATGGCCTCCAGGTTCAATCACAAGGTTCAGACGTTTGTGTGCAGATCAAAAGATCCGCTGGCGGTCGCCTCGGACGCTCTGGTAGCGCCCTGGGGTCGGTATCGGCTACTGTACATCTTTCCTCCTCTAAAGCTTCTACCGCGGGTTCTGCGCAGGATAGAAGCAGAGGGAATCCCGATAATCCTGGTAGTGCCGGATTGGCCTCGGCGTCCTTGGTACGCCGACGTAGTACGGATGGCAACAGATGTTCCGTGGCATCTTCCACTTTGCAAAGACCTACTGTCTCAGGGGCTCATCTTGCACCCTGCTTTACCCTCGCTGGCTTTGACGGCTTGGCTATTGAGTCCCATGTGTTGAGGGATAGGGGTGTCACAGACTCCGTGATCCCTACTATCATTGAAGCACGTAAAGGTACCTCACGTAAGATTTATCATAGGACCTGGAAGGCTTATATTGCCTGGTGCGAGGCAGGGGGTTGGAACCCCCCGCTCTTATATGGTGTCCAGAGTACTGACTTTTTTGCAGCAAGGACTGGACAAGAACCTGGCGTTAAGTACGCTTAAGGGTCAGATTTCGGCCCTGGCGGTTCTTTTTCAACGGCCCTTGGCGTTTCATTTATTGATCCGTACATTTGTACAGGGGGTACGTCATGTGGCTCCTCGGATACGGTCGCCTCTGGCACCGTGGGATTTGAATCTGGTGCTTTCTTTGCTGCAGAAACCACCATATGAAAAGATCAGGGATATTTCCTTGCGACTGTTGTTGCAGAAAGTGGCTTTTCTGGTGGCTGTCACATCCGCTAGGCGGGTGTCTGAGTTGGCAGCATTATCCTGCAAGTCCCCTTACTTGGTCCTCCATAAGGACAAGGCAGTTCTGCGGCCTTCACCTTCATTTCTTCCGAAGGTGGTTTCTTCTTTTCATTTAAATGAGGATATTGTTCTTCCCTCATTGTGCCCGCACTCGTCGCATCCCAAAGAAGTCGAACTGCATTCTTTGGATGTGGTGAGGGCTTTGCGGGTGTATTTGTTTTCTACAGCTTCTTTTAGGAGGTCTGATTCTTTATTTGTACTGACGGAAGGGTCGCACCAAGGCATGGCGGCCTCGTCCGCTACCATTTCTCGTTGGATAAGGAAGACCTTGACTCATGCATATGAGATTCGGGGCAAGATTCCCCCCTTTCCAGTCACGGCTCATTCCACCAGGGCAGTTAGTACTTCCTAGGCATTTAGACACCAAGCCTCGGTGTCTCAGGTGTGCAAAGCGGCTACTTGGGCCTCAGTGCACACGTTTACTAAGTTTTACAAAATTGATGTTTCAGCATCTTTGGATGCTGCTTTTGGCCGCAAAGTATTACTAACGGCAGTATAAGGCGCGGTTAGCGCCGCCTGAGAAGGCGTTTTTTCTGTTGGGTACAGTTGTTATAGTTTGCCCACCCCTCTTGATTGGCACAGCTTTGGGACATCCCCACGTGTCATAAGAAGGCTGTGTCTGTCAGTGAACGGAAGAGTAAAAGGGATTTTATTATAACTTACCGTAAAATCCTTTTCTCTGAGTTCACTGACAGACGCAGCACCCACCCCTCTGCGTTGAGTTTGTACGGCTTGTTACGAACTGATGTGCTATGCAGAGCAGGGGGATTATATGCTAAGGTGAGGACGGCCCCCTGGGAGGGGCCAACCTATGCTTTTGTTTGTTTTTGCCTAGTCTACTCCTAGTGATATGAGCATAACAACACGTGTCATAAGAAGGCTGCGTCTGTCAGTGAACTCAGAGAAAAGGATTTTACGGTAAGTTATAATATCCCTTTTTTACGCATTTCTTTGAATACCCTGACCTGATAGTTTGGACCAAATATGGTGTCAAGACCCTGCAACATATAGTATCAGCTGGTACTCTCATGACTTTCAACGACATGAGAGCGCTATGGTCTACCGACAGCACATTTTTTTTTTTTTTTCAGCTACATCCAACTGAGACACGCCTTTAGTTCTCAATTTGGGGGAATTACCCTAGATCTTGAACCCAGTGACTTGGAACTTCTGACATGTAGCGACCAACTGCCCAAACCAGTCTCTAGTTTATATAAAGAACTCTGCTCAGAGATGGCTTCAGTAATGACAAGGTGTAGAGCGGCTTGGCGGTCTGGAATGCATACACCATCCTTCCAGATACCGGGGTACGCTGTCGAGCCAGCCGATGGTGCATTTCCCCTTAGGTGGGGGCTGGAGACTATGCAATTTTTGGGGCACTGTTACTTATGATTTTTGTTTTTTTCTGTTTATTCTATTGGTTTTGTTTACTGGCCACTGCGGACTGGATAACGAGTCTTGTGGCAACCAGATCATCTACCACGTTTCGCGATTGTCTGTTGTGCGTATTTATCAAAAAGCTCAATAAAAAGTATTTTACAAAAAAAATAAAAAATGTTGTTTGGGGTTGGAGATGTGATTTTTAGTGAAATAAAAGGGGCCCACCGCCCCGATGCATTTTTCTTCTAAGTTCAGCATACAGATAGAGTATATATTACTCTTCAGTTCTTCCTCTTTCTTTATAGCACTGAATATTCCTTGTTTATGGTCATTATTTTAAATGTATTTTGCATATTTATTTCCCCCCACACTCCAGAGACATGCTGGTAGGTAAATTTAGATTCTGTCTAAATTGGCCCTAGTATGTGTATGAATGTGCATTAGGGACCTTAGATTGTAAGCTGCTTGAGGGTAGGGACTGATGTGAATGTACAATGTATATGTAAAGCGCTGCGTAAATTGACTGTGCTATATAAGCACCTGAAATAATAATAATGGCTACAAATCTTTTTTGCAGTACCTCAGTATGATTGACTTGTTGGAGTCTGTGGATTACATGGTGAGGAATGTTCCATACCGAAAGTACAGACCAGGGGTAACGCTAAAGGAGGACTGCAGAAAATGGTACATAGGCACTTGTTTTTTACTCTTTTCTATATTAGACCAGTCCTGACAACATGCAATGTGTCTTTCTCTACTTGTTGGATTACAAAAGTACTATAAAATATATAAAAAAAACAATTGCAGTATATTAAGAATGTTTACATTTTTGTATCGTGTCATTCTTCATCCGGGATCTCCAAACTGCGGTCCTTTGCTAGCCTTTATCCGGCCCTTGGGGCACTATTCTTCCATATGATATGTGGCGCTATTCTTCCCACTTACACCAACAATGGGGCACTATTTCTTTCACTGATACCAGTGATGGGGCACTCCTTTTGATCACTAACATTGAGGCCAGGTTTACCCTCACTTATGCTGGGCCCAGGACATGTTTTAACTATTTACAAGTATGTTGAAAGCTAGACATGTATAATGGTTGTGATACTGTTACCCGACAATATTTATACATGTAAAAGCAAAAATAATAATAAAGTGGCATCAAAGGCAAAATCAAGAATGACCTGTATGATATACAGTAGTTTACCACTAGCATTGTGGCAAGCCTAGTTGAACACCTGCTACCAAGCTAGCACTGTTATATCTAATGCAGTCAAGAAAATGTCATAATTTGGAAGATCTGTATTCTGCATGTAAATTTTCAGTCCCTGATTTCATTTTTTTTCTAGGTTTAATTAATGAAATTGTGATCTATCCAAGCAGTGGGAAAAGCGAATAGAATTCTAACATGTATCATTTGAAGGATCACCAGCAGGAAGGAGGTCCCTATTCCCCTATATAGATGTTTAACCACTTCAATACCAGGCACTTATACACCTTCCCGTTCAGACCAATTTTCAGCATTCAGCGCTGTCACAATTTGAATGATAATTGCGCGGTCATGTGACGTTGTACCCAAACAAAATTTTTATCACTTTGTTCCTGTAAATAGAGCTTTCTTTTGGTGGTATTTAATTACCTCTGGGGTTTTATTTTCTCCTACGTTCACTGACAGACGCAGCTCTTCATTACGTGTGGGGTTTATGCTTGTCCAACAAGGAGTTAACTAGGCAGGGAAAAGAAACAGCTGGCCCCTCCCAAGGGGCCGTCCTCTCTTCCCACATAAACCCTCTCCATAGCCTAGCTCAGCAGTTTCAATGCCTAGTTTGCAAGGAGTTGACCTTGCTTCCCTTTAGGGGAATTGCGGTCCTATTGTGACCGTTTTTTCTGAAACTGCTTGCTGCTGGCTCAGACACATCTGCGCAAAGGGCTTTTTTGGACCAGCTGCGGCGGTCTTTAGTGAATGCTCCCCGGGCGGATGTCGCCCAACAGGCCCCCAAGAAGCGTCCCTCAGAGAAAGGGATCAGGGGGCGGCGGTTTTCCGCCATTATTGCTGGAATTCGCACTACGCTGCGACTTCTGACTTCAGACTACTGCGTATGCGTGTGGGATCCTCCAGGGCCCCCAAGGCTTACCCCTATGATCAATTTTTTTGATCACTTTAGTTATCATGAATGGCAGCGTCCGCAGCATTCTTTTTCGCGACAGCACAGTGGTGTAGTGGGTAGCACTTGCGCCTGACAGCAAAATGCTTGCTGGCTCAGATCCTAGCCATGACCTCCCTGCCTGAAGTTTGCATGTTCTTCCTGTGCCTGCGTGGGTTTCCTCCCGGTGCTCCGGTTTCCTCCCACACTTCGAGAGCATAGGTCAAAACGGTTCGCTGCTCACTATCCCTTTGAGGAAAACTTTTTGTAAAAAAACGGAAATCGCCTGTGATGGTCCCGCTGATAGCTCGCCTTAATAGGGCGACGACCATTCCTCTGGAAGGGGTTCCTTCCTTCAAGGACCCCGCTGACTAAAAGACAGAGGCACTGTTAAAGTCACTTCCTGGTGGCAGGCTCTGCTCTGCGGCCAACCCTGACGTCCGCTATGGCGGCACAATATCTGTTTGAGCGTATGGCGGAGCTCCAGAATGTTCTGGACTGCAGCTGCATAACGGATACGCCGCAGAGTGCTGAATTTTTGCTCCAAGGTTTCAAGTACCTTGGTGATGAGGCCGTTGATTTACTGCCTATGTTATCCAGGATAGCGGTGTTGCCGTATCCCCAGACGGGTACTCTGGTTGCATTTTGGTCCGGTGACCCTGCTTCCAAAAAAGGTCTCGTAGACCTTCCCTTTCAGGGTGGAGGTCTATTCGGTCCACGGCTGGGTGAGATCATTAAGGATTTCACAGGAGGTAAGTGCACCTTCCTCCCAGAGCCCCGTAGGCGTGAGTTTCGCTGTAGACAGGGGCCCCCTACCTGGGGTCAGAAGAGGTTCTTTCGTTCCCCGGGCGAGGCGGGGAAAGGGACCCGTCCCGGTGAGGTCGCTGCAGGGGCCGGGTACCGGCAGTGGCAGCGCAAACCCAAAAAGGCGGAGGACATACCTCCTCAGCCTGATGGGTTGCCCCCACCCAGGCTTCGGGTGGGGGGACGTTTCTGAGTTCAACACTCCCCCCAGTCAGGTTCTTCCCTTCGACCTTAGGGCTCCCGCAGGCAAGCACTCTCAAACCAAGGGGTGATCATGCCAGTGCCTCCAGTGAGAGTTTTCAAGGTTTTTACGCAAATCTGTTTGTGGTCCCCAAAAAAGGGGGGGGGGGTCCAGCCAGTACTGGACCCGAAGGCCCTGCTGACCTGGTATGTTAGGGTGCAAAAATTCCGTATGGAATCTATCCGCCCGGTTGTGGCCGCCCTCCATCAGGGGGAATTTCTGGCATCTCTGGACATCAGGGATGCGTGCCTCCATGTACCTATTTGTCCACGGCATCAGCGTTTTCCTTCGCTTTGCAGTAGGAGACCTCCATTATCAATTTGTGGCACTCCCTTTCGGTCTTGCCTCAGCCCCTCGAGTTTTCACAAAACCGGTATTGGCGTGGCTGTGACAGAGAGGCATTGCGGTAGTAGCCTACCTAGACGACCTGCTCCTGCGAGCGGAGTCCGCCTCGGCTCTGGAAGAGCACAGTGATTCGCTGCAGGACTTTAGCTGGTCGCTCTGCCTGCAGAAGTCGACGGTGTCTCCACCCCGTTGCCTGGAGTATCTGGGCCTGATTCTGGACTCAGAGCAGGCAAAGTTTTTCCTTCCTCAAGCCAAGTTGCTGTCACTGCAGTCGGCAGTGCGAATCCTCCTGTCGCACAGTTGGTCTTCATTACGATTCCGTATGCGGGTGCTGGGGCTCATGGTCTTGACTTTCGAGGCAATACCATACGCCCAGAGTCACACTCGTCTCCTTCAGCGAGCAATCCTGGCTCGGTGGGACAGGTTCCCTCAGTCCTTGGACCTTCTGATCCGCCTGAGCTCCCAAACTAGGGCGTCTCTGACCTGGTGGATTCGGGACTCGGCGTTGGTTCAGGGGGAAGTTGTTCCTGCCCCTTCAATGGGTGATCATCACTGCCCAGGGCCATTGGTCAACACAGGAGGCTCGCCTCCCCATCAATGGCTGGAACTGAGAGTAATCAGATTGTGCCTGTCTCACTGGACAGTAAGGTTGAAGGATCGTCCGATTCGGATTCAGTCAGACTATGCCACGGCAGTGGCATATGTGAACCATCAGGGCGGCACGAGGAGTCCAGCACCTGCGGCGGAGACAGTCCTGATACTGCGTTGGGCGGAACGTCACGTTTCGGCACTCTCCGCCATTACATTCCAGGTGTGGAAAACTGGCAGGCGGTTTTTTTCAGTCGCCAGACGCTGGACCAGGGAGAGTGGTCTCCCCACCCGGAGGTGTTCGACCAGATTTGCCGCAGATGGGGACGCCGGACGTGGATCTCTTCGTCTCGGTTCAATCACAAGGTGAAGACCTTTGTGTCCAGATCGAAGGATCCATTGGCAGTGGCCACGGACGCGCTGGTGGCCCCCTGGGGCCGTTATTGTCTTCTGTTCGCCTTCCCTCTGATAAAACTTCTACCGCGTTTGATACGCAGGATAGTGGCGGAGGGAATACCAATAATCCTGGTGGCTCCGGATTGGCCTCAGCGCACTTGGTACTCCGTCGTGGTGCAAATGGTGGCAAACGCCCTCTGGTGGCTCCTGCTGCGAGATGATCTACTGTCTCAGGGGCCCATCTTGCACCCTGCCTTACCCTCGCTGGCTTAGATGGCCTGGGTACTGAGTCCCAGGTGCTAAGAGACAGGGGAGTCACTGACTCAGTGTTCCCTACCTTGTTGAAGGCTCGCAAGTGTACTTCTCGCAAAATTTACCACCGCACCTGAGAGGCTTTTTATAGCTTGGTGCAAGGCGGAGGGTCATAACCCTCGCTCTTACGTCCAGGGTCCTGATTTTTTGCAGCAGGACCTGAACAAAAAAAAAACTGGCCTTGAGTACTCTCAAGGGCCGGAGATTGGCTCTGGCGGTTCCTTTCCAGAGACCTTTGGCTTCGCAGGTTGATCCTTACCTTTGTACAAGGTGTGCGACATGTGGCTCTTCGAGTGAAGACCCGATGGCCCAGTGGGATCTGATTATGGTACTTCTGTACCTCAGGAAACACCCTACGTAAATATCAGGGTGATTCCCTCACAACTGCGGTCGCCAAAGGTGGCTTTTTGGCTGCCGTCACTTCCGTCAGACTGACACACCACCGATCGCCACGCTGCGCGCCCCGGCTTTTTATCCTGCTGGACGTCATATGACGCCCAGTCAGGATAACTGAACCACTTCTCGGCCGTCATTCTACATACGGCGGTAGGGAATTGGTTAATTAGGTCTCATTTAGCATACTGTGTATTATTCTGGAGTCCAGAGACCACCAACAAAAATGGTAAAAAGTCTGGGGGATAAAACACATCAGGAGAGATTTTAGGGACTCTATATGTGCAGTCCTTGGGAAAGAAAGGAAAGAGGAGACGTGTCTGAAACATCTAAGTACATTAAGGATGTAAATAAGGTGTACACACAGTGCTGGGATTCGGCCGGCTTTCTAATATACCAGTCTTCCATTCCCAGGGCTGCTGATAAGACAGGGAAACCAGCCCTACTGTACCGTGCCCTGGCACCACAAGTTCAAAAGTGGGGCCCGAGCTGCAGAGGGATCCCTTTAAGTATCTGGGCCCCCCATGCATTTTTTCACCACAATGCTGTCGGCTTCCGGCTTCTACTCTCCCGCTGGCAGCTGCTGAGGGCACTTGGGGGTGGGGGGGGCATTCCAGGATTGAGAGCTGGGTACAGATTGCTCACTGTGTCCATTCATCACTGAAGGATAGTAAATGGAATAAATTGTACAACTATGTTGAAGGCTAGAAATGTATAATGGTTGTGATACGGTTACCCAACAATATTTATGTAAAAGCAACCATCATAATAAAGTGGCATCAAAGGCAAAACCAAAAATGACTTGTATGATGTACAGTAGTTTATCACTAGCATTAACAAAGTACGTTTTATTTATTTATTTATTTATTTTTTTTAATCTTTCCAATAACATAACTCAGCTGTTAGCAGGTACCGGCCAAATTTCAATCCATGTATGTGCAGTGTATCGATCGACCTCTGTACAACTGCCCAGTCATTGCTGCAGGAGTGTGTGGACTGGGGAATCGGGTCAGTTTTTTACAAAAAAAAACTGATCCATCTATGGGCTTCCTTAGTTTTTTACCAGTTGATCCTGTTATTTTTCGGCTTCTTTTAACCTACTATGCTGTACAGCAAACATGAAAGTTAGAGGGTTGAGACAAACTGGCAAACACTGTAAGGGGTGCTTTCAATGGACAGCTTTTGTTCCACTTAGTGAAGACGTTTTATCCCAAAAGGAAAGCGGGAAGGAGGAAAAAGGAAAATGTTTCTGTAACGGCTTAAAAAATTATTAGCTGGAGTTACAAATAGTTACATAGTTTGTGAGGTTGAAAAAAGACACAAGTCCATCATATCCAACCTATGTGTGTGCTTTTATGTCAATATTAGTGTATATCCCTCAATGTTGTGATCCCTTAGGTGCCCATCGAATAGTTTTTTGAAATTATCTATGCTCCCAGCTGAAACCACTGCTTGTGAAAGAGAATTCCACATCCTCACTCCTCACAGCTCTTACCGTAAAGAATCCACTACACATTTTGAGGTTAAACAGCTTTTCGTCTAATGTTAGTGAATGGCCGCGTGCCTTTTTATGCTCCCTTGGGCGGAAGAGTTTTGTCCCTATTATGGAGTCACCAGTACAGCATTTGTACATTGAAATCATATCCCCTCTCAAGCATCTCTTGTCCAGAGAGAATAAGTTCAGTTCTCGCAACCATTCCCCATAACTAAGGTCCTCCAGTCCATTAATTAGCTTTGTTGCCATTCTCTGAACCCTTTCCAGTTCCTGGACATCCTTCCTGAGGACTGGAGCCCAGAACTGGAAGGCATACTCCAGGTGCGGCCTCACCAGAGACTTGTAGAGTGGAAGAATTATTGATTTATCTCTGAAGTAAATTTCCTTCTTGATGCTTGCCAATTTTGTTGGCTTTGCTTGCAGCAGCTTGGCATTGCATGCCATTGCTGAGCCTGTCCTCTACTAGGACCCCTAGGTCCTTTTCTATCCTAGATTCCCCCAGAGGCTCTCCCTCTAGTGAGTAGTTTGCATTCATAATTTTGGCACCCAAATGCATTATTTTACATTTTCCCACATTAAACCTAATTTGCCATGTAGTTGCCCACCCCATAAACTTGTTCAGATCTTCTTGCAAGGTTTCCACATCCTGGAGAAATTATTGCCCTGTTTAGCTTGGTATCATTCGCAAATATTGAGATTGAGCGGTTTATCCCATCCTCCTGATCGTTTTTGAATAAATTAAACAGGATTGGTCCCAGGACAGAACCTTTCCACACCAGACCATTCCGAGTACTCCCCATTTATCTCCACCCTCTGGACTCGCCCCTGTAGCCATCCATGTACTCATCCTATGATCCATGCCGACAGACCTTAGTTTGGTTTGTTCAGTAAGCGTTTATGGGGAACTGTATCAAATGCCTTTGCAAAATCCAGATACACCACGTCTACAGGCCTTCCTTTATCTAGATGGCAGCCCTCACCTCCTCATAGAAGGTTAATAGATTGGTTTGGCAAGAACGATTCTTCATGAAACTGTGCTGATTACCGTGAATGATACGGTTTTCATTACAAAAATCTTGTATATAATCCTTTATCCCCTCCAAGAGCTTGCATATTATTGTTAAGCTAACTGGCCTGTAGTTCCCAGGGATATATCTTGGTCCTTTTTTATATATTGGTGCTACATTGGCTTTTCTCCAACCAGATGGTACCATACCGGTCAATAGAGTGTTCGTAAAAATTAGGAACTATGGTCTGGCAATTGCTTGACTGAGTTCCTTAAGGACCCTCGGGTGCAAGCCATCTGGTCCCAGTGACTTATTAACGTTAAGTTTTTCAAGTCTATTCCTAATTCTATCCTCAGCCATGAGGGTGCTTCCTGTGACGTGTCGTGAGGACAAACATTGTAGTTGGGGATACTGGAGCCCCACCGTTTCCCTTGTGAATACTGAGGAGAAGAATACATTTAAAATCATCGCCATCTCTCCATCCTTTGTAACCAGATTCCCTTCATTATTCTTTAAGGGGCCTATATGATCTGACCTCGCTCACTTACTATTTATATAATTAAAGAATTTCTTGGGATTCTTTTTACTCTCATCTGCCGTGTGGCTTTCATGTTCTTTCTTAGCCGCCCTGTTGCACCCTTCTTATTGCATTCCTTGTAAAGATGGAATGCTGACAGTGACCCATCAGGCTTGTATTTTTTTCAAGGCCTTCTCCTTTGCTTTTATATGTACTTTTTATTAACTCTTATAAATGTATTTCCCTTTGGCATGCACTGGCTGATACCTTTGTTTAGTATGTTCTTGAAGCACTCCCATTTTTCCTCTGTGTTCATTTTATCCCAACTAACCTCTTCTAGCAAAGAGCATATTTTGTGGAAGTTGTCCCTCTTCAAATTCAGTGTCTTTGTATTCCCCTTATGGTTCATATTTGTGTGATTTATACTGAAACTGATTGACCTGTGATCGTTGTTTCCTAGATTGCCCCTTATTTCCACATCTGTGATCAGGTCTGTGTTAGTAATCAGAAGGTCTAGTAATTCTTTATTTCTTGTTGGTGCATTTACCATCTGACCCATGAAATTGTCCTGCAGGACATTTAGGAAATGGCAAGCCTTAGCTGAGTGCACAGTACCCTTCCGCCCAGTCTATGTCTGGATAATTAAAATCCCCCATTATAATGACACTACCCATCCTTGCCGCTATTCCAAACACTGATAGGAGGTCCGCCTCCCCCTCTTCCCTCAGGTTAGGGTGCCATAGCATGTTCCCAGTATTACTTTCCCCTTGGTTTTTTAGCCCTCCCTATCCCTGCAATGTAGGGAATACTCCTGAATGGTAGCCAGCCAATCATAAGAGCTGTTGAACCAAGTCTCTGAAATTCCCACAAAATCAAATTCCTCTTCATACATTAGCAGCTCTAGTTCTCCCATTTTGTCCGCCAGACTCCTGGCATTAGTGAACAAGCCACGTGGTTTTGTCCGGCGCCTACTGTCTCCTTGTTGGTTGCTCCTCGGTTGCATATAGGACTTGTTACAATACTTGCCTCGGGTTTAGGTGCTATAGTCAGCCTACCACTGCTGCCCCCAATCCTACCCACTGAAATATATTTCACTCTACTTCTTAATCTGGAATCAACTCCCCCCCCCCAAGGCTTCACGTTGTTAATCAACAGTATGTAAAGCCCATCTAAATAGCCCTGTACACACGGACCTAATGTCGGGAGACATCAGCTGATTAAAAAATAATGGTCGACATTCTGCCCGCGTGCATGCCTCCCCTGAATACTAGCAGCCGACCAACACCCGATCAGCGCTCTCAGACAATGGCGGAGCAGGGGAAATCGCTGTACTAACTTTGCATAGTTAGTACAGCGTCTCCACCCAGAGCTGACAGTTTTTTTCCTTTCAACCCACGAAGTGAACGGAAAAAAACTCAGTGTGTACTAAGCTTAACACCACCATCTCCAGACAGTTGTACTGTCCTAGGCACCCTAGGCACTCTATTGCTTCTCTATAGTGCCACCTTAAGACATGAAGTGTGTTACTGGCCAAATCACAATGTGAGAATAAAGGAGAAAAAAGCGTAAAACTAACGTAGCTATAACATCTAAGGATTAGTTGCAAAATTGCTGCAAAATACAATTTACATTTTTGTGTTTAGCTACGCTTTAATAAATTGACTTGATAGTCGCAAAACTGTGAAAGTAGCGCTGTCATTCATTCCTAAGGTATGGTTAATAATTTGTTGAACCAAAGAGACAAACAGTATTCCTATATGAATGAATGGAGATTGGGGCACACAAGTGGAGATGAAAAAGCCTGATGTGGCTGTCTGCAGGCTGCACAGTCAACATTTTGAAGGCGGGGGAACAGGCAAGTGTAATACTTGAAGGAGAGCTGGGGGAGAGGAGAGACTTTTAAAATAACTTTGCCTAAAAGGGTCATCATAGGAGGATATTCTAAAGTGAATTTTAGACACGTTTTCACTAGAGCCATCTTTCAGGGTGCAAACGTGTGGCATTCGGTGCCGTGGCTTGGCCAACCATACAGCAGTGCTTTTGGGAGTAAATATTTCAAAATGGTAACGGTGCAATTTGCAATTACAAGAGTAAACTGTACTTTTGGTACCTTGAAATTCTTTTTAATATGTAGTTTTATTATTTTTATCAGTTTTATTGGGTTATCGTTGAAGTGGAACTATAGACAAAACTTTTTTTTTTCCATTTTGGATAGAGTAAGAGACCCTGTCCGATTTTTTCCAATGTTTTTTGTTTTGTTTTTTACCCTTTGTATCCCGCACTGTCCCATAGCCAAAACAGGAAATGAAAGTAAATCTCTGCAAATTAAGGGAATCCCTTAGTGCCCCACAGGTTTGAATATTCATTTACTTTCCCTTATAATGATAATGGTAAACAGGACAAATGCAGAGGGTGAATCTCCCTAATGGGGGCACACTAATGGGTGTTCTCATTCCTCTCTTATCAAAAATGAAAAAAAGTTTTGTCTTTAGTTATACTTTAAGTGATGTTTTCTGTTACCTGTGGTGTCAATATGTGTACACGTCTTTAGATATTTAACCTTCACATGCATATTTGTAAGAGATTAAAAGCAAAAATGTTGGGTCCAGATACAATTTACTTTGCTTTACTTAATACTATATACTATGTATATTGTGGCAACCTCCTCCCTAACATACTTGGTCCTCTATACAGGTGGAACTATGCCATCACCAGCATTCTGGAAGTTAATATTAGACGAAAAACACAAATGTGGACCTGGAACAATATAGCACAACACAGGGATAACCTAAAAGCCTATAAAAATGTTTACAAGGTCAAGCTGACCCAGACCAAGGTTCCTGAGGAAACGCTAAAGCAACTGCAGGTAATCAGTGTGCACTACTGTTGCCTCAAACTAGTTATTTGGCAAGCCTTGTTGAACGCTACCAAGCTAGCACTGTTATAGCTAATACAATCAAGAAAATGTCATAATTTGGAAGAGGTGTATTCTGCATGTACATTTTCAGCCCTGATTTTTTTTTTCTAGGTTTAATTGATGAAATTGTGATTTAGGGGTACTTATTTAAGATTGCAAAAAGAGCAAGTAGTGGGAAAAGCAAAAAGAATTCTAGGATGTATTACCCAGAGGATCACCAGCAGGAAGGAGGTCCCGATTTCCCTATATAGATGTTTAATTAGGGCTTATTTAGCATACTGTGTCCAGTTCTGGAGTCCAGAGATGGGCAACAAAAACAGTGAAAGGTCTGGGGGATAAAACATATCAGGTGAGACTTCAGGAACTCAAAGTCTTGAGGAAAGAAGGGAAAGGGGAGACATGTCTGAAAGCTCAAGAACACAGGGACATGACTTCAAGCTAACAGGAGGAGAGTTCAAAACGAATCTTGGAAAGTATTTAAACCTAGAGTAGTTGATGCTTGGGGTAGACTTCTGGCAGGGTTAGTAGGTCAAGTCAACAGTAAGTGGATTCAAAGATTCAAACATGCTTGGGACAAACCTAGGGAAAAAATACTGTGTGTGTGTGTATATATACACAGATACACAGTGGATATAATAAGTTTACACACCCCTGTTAAAACATCAGGTTTCTGTGACGTAATAAAGGAGACAAAGATAAATAATTTCAGAACTTTTTCCACCTTTATTGTGACCTATAAACTGCACAACTCCTTTGAACAACAAACTGAAATATTTTTAGGTGGAGAGAAGTAAACATAAAAAAATAAAATAATATGGTTGCATAAGTGTGCACACCCTTAAACTAATACTTTGTTGACACACTTTTTGATATTATTACAGCCCTCAGTCTTTTTGGGTTATGAGTCTTTCAGTATGGTATATCTTGACGTGGCAATATTTGCCCATTCTTTGCAAAAACATTCCAAATCTGTCAGATTGCGAGAGCATCTCCTGTGCACAGCCCTCTTCAGATCACCCCACAGATTTTCAATCGGATTCAGGTCTGGGCTCTGGCTGGGCCATTCCAAAATCATCTTCTGGTGAAGCTATTTCTTTGTTGATTTGGATGTATGCTTTGGGTCATTGTCATGCTGAAAGATGAAGTTCCTCTTCATGTTCAGTTTTTCTAGCAAAAGCCTGAAGGTTTTGTTCCAATATTAGGAGAAAAGAGAGAATATGGCATGGCGCTGCCTGTATGTATGTGCAAAAGTGGCAAAGATAAATTAAGACTGAGGTAAAAATATGTGAATAAAAGTGCACTGTGCAATATGTTCATAAAAATTCAAAAGACTCAAAAAACACATAAAGAGAATGAATACAATCAATAATAAATATATATATAAATTCTGACACACATCTACCCGCAGCGCCATATCCATCCCTCCAATTTTAAAATCTATTTTGTTCCAATATTGACTGGTATTCGAAACTGTTCATAATTCCTTCTACCTTGACTAAGCTCCAGCTGAAAAAAAACAGCCCCAAAGCATGATGCTGCCACCACCATGCTTCATGGTGGGTATGGTGTTCTTTTGGTGATGTGCAGTGTTTTTGCGCCAAACATATTTTGGAATTATGGCCAAAAAGTTCAACCTTGGTTTTATCAGACTGTAAAGCATTTTGCCACATGCTTTTGGGAGACTTAAGATGTGTTTGCAAAATTTAGCTGGTCTTGGATGTTTTTCGTCGTAAGAAAAGGCTTCCATCTTGCTACTCTACCCCATAGCCCAGACTCATGAAGAATACGGGAGATTGTTGTCACATGTACCACACAGCCAATACTTGCCAGATATACCTGCAACTCCTTTAATGTTACTGTAGGCCTCTTGGCAGCCTCCCTGACCAGTTTTCTTCTCGTCTTTTCATCAGTTTTGGAAGGACGTCCAGTTCTTGGTAATGTCACTGTTGTGCCATATCTTTCCCACTTAATGATGACTGTGTGTGTTCCATGGTATATCTAATGCCTTGGAAATTCTTTTGTACCCTTCTCCTGACTGATGCTGTTTAACATTGAGATCCCTCTGATGCTTTGGAAGCTCTCTGCAGAGCATGGCTTTTGTTGTAGGATGCGAATAAGAAAATGTCAGGAAAGACCTACTAGAACAGCTGAACTTTATTTGGGGTTAATCAGAGGCACTTTAAATGATGGCAGGTGTGTACTGACTCCTATTTAACATGAGTTTGAATGTGATTGCTTAATTCTGAACACGGATACATCCCCAGTTATAAGAGGGTGTGCCCACTTATGCAACCACGTTATTTTAGTTTTTACCCCCCCCCCCCCCAAAAAAAAAAAAAAGATTTCAGTTTCTTTTTCAACTGAGTTGTACAGTTTATAGGTCACATTAAGCCCTAGATCAAACACTTGAGTTTCGGGCACCCGCGTTTGTGTGGGCATGGCAGTCCACTCAAATAAATGGATTGCCATGCCTGCATTTCTGCAAAAACGCAGCAGCAGGGAAATCACATGTTCTTTTTGACAATGCGATTTCCCTGCGGCTTCCGCACACGCACTGTGGTTTATCATGAATGTGTGTGCCATTCAGAATGAATAGAAGCCCCGCACATTTACACAGAGCTGTGTGCTTTCTCTGCGGATGCGTGAATCACTACGATTTTCGCAGTCACGCAAAGATGTGAACGTAGGGTTAAGGTGGTTAAAGTTCTAAAATGTTATATCTGTCTCATTTTTTTACATCACAGAAACCTGACATTTTAGCAGGGTTGTGTGGACTTTTTATATCCACTGTATATGTATGTACTTGTGTATATGTGTGTGTGTGTGTGTGTGTGTGTGTGTGTGTGTATATATATATATATATATAGATATAGATATGCAGTATCTCACAAAAGTGAGTACACCCCTTCCATTTTTGTAATATTTACAAAAATGTGAGGGGTGTACTCATATTTGTGAGATAGTGTATGTGTGTGTGTGTGTATGTATATATGTATATATGTATGTATATATATATATATATATATATATATATATATACACTGTGTGCAGAATTATTAGGCAAATGAGTATTTTGACCACATAATCCTCTTTATGCATGTTGTCTTACTCCAAGCTGTATAGGCTCGAAAGCCTACTACCAATTAAGCATATTAGGTGATGTGCATCTCAGTAATGAGAAGGGGTGTGGTTTAATGACATCAACACCCTATATCAGGTGTGCATAATTATTAGGCAACTTCTTTTCCTTTGGCAAAATGGGTCAAAAGAAGGACTTGACAGGCTCCGAAAAGTCAAAAATAGTGAGATATCTTGCAGAGGGATGCAGCACTCTTAAAATTGCCAAGCTTCTGAAGC
>BLSH010025828.1:332441-344505 GCA_018402905.1 Glandirana rugosa
ATAACGTTCCAAGTTCATATCATTTGGGAGTGGAACATTTTGTTGGGTAAGTCAAATTTTATCTTTACTTGCCGTTTTATAAACCCATATCTAATTTTTTTTTTGGATATAGTTATGGATAAAAAAGGGGAAATTCTATATCGCCTCCTCTCCACCTGCTTTAAAGAATATATAAGAATATATACTAGGCATGAGCGCACAGCATGGTTTATTCTCTAGCTGTGCTCTCCTCCAATGACCAGACTTCTCCTGACATGCCCCTCTGCATAGTTATTCACTGGGAAGACAAGTGTACTGCTGTTTCTCCTCCCTCAGCTTCTTATGCAGCTGAGAACAGAAGGTATAGAATCACTTAAAGGGGAAAAAATAGGTATTGATATAGGTTTTTTTTTTAATCTATACCCAAATATTTTGCCGTTCATTTCTATTTTAAACTGAATGGGTTGTTTTACAAGGTGAGGGTTTACTATACTTGAACCTTGCAATAGCGCACTACAACTATTTTCTTTGCACGTGGTTGTAGGGCATGAGCAGAGCAGCGCTATTCCCTTGAATGGGGCTTGTTCAACGGGGGTATGATGTCTGCTATGGCTGCAAGCATATCTTTGTGGCTGTGGCAAGTGTACTCAGGTTGGGCGATAAAAGCGAAACTCAGCTGTGGGGTTTTACTGCCCCAACCTTGAATGTGAATGAGCCCTAAGGACTCATTCACGCATTTACTCTGGCCGTGTGAATGAATAGATTGCTCATGCAGCTGGAGCCGCCTTTTGCTCTTTAAGAGAACGCAGCAGCTGTATAAACACCGCTGCAGGTCCTAATTTGACAGGTTTGCCCACCTGGCTGACTGGATGCACACTGTCTTTGTTCAGGGCCGTACACCTGCATCCACACCCACAAGTCAAATTATGGCCTGCAGCTGTGTGTGTACAGCTGCTGCATCCCCAGCACGTAATGGGCTGCCTGCACACAGCTCCAAGTGGCTCCAGACCCAAACCACTGATTCACAGTGTACCAGTCACAACACCCATGTGAATAAGCCCCGACACCTCATTCACACACAAGGCTTAATTTATTAACTCAGTACAGTTGTCTCATTTAGCTTTAGCAGGAATTTTGTTTTGTTTGCGTTCACTAATAATCATTTTAGTGAATTTTTAGATAAAACATAATTTTGATATTTTCGGGGGCAGGTGGCCCTGGCAGTTAGGCTGTATGGAGATGGTTTCTATATTCCGATGATTTCTATCAGCAGACTTATAGATTCCATAAAGCTGGTCCCTGTCTCCTATCGGGTGCAGAGTGGAAGTTTTAGATTGCCTCACCTGCCAGCTGCCCATAGCCAGTGAGGGGTAGCGGGGAATGCACAACCCCGCCCCCTCATTACACACTGCTATTAGTGGCAGTTTAGCACAGCTCACATTTTCAATGCTGTGTGACGTCCTTCAAATTGCGCCGCATCACACGATGGGGGCAACGTGAATGAGGTACCAGCACAGCTGTAGACAGAGAGGGGACGTGGAGGGGTGGTGGGGAGAAGGACGGTGTGTGTATGTGCGCTTAAGGAGGGGTGGGGAGTCAGCAGAATGCACCTTCACCTGTGTGTACAAAAATATATATTCTTTATATGTAGGGTTGTTGTGCATGTCCTTGTGTTTTGCTTCTGTGTTTGTGAAGGATTGTGAACAAAGTTTTACATTTTTGTGCTGTGTAACTTTTTTTTTTTTTAAATTTACAGGCTTTGGAAAATAAACTTGATGTGTTTAATATAATCCTAAGCAGGCAGCAAGCTCAAGCAGAGGTAACAATTCTATTTTTGCTTTATTTTGTGCTGATAAAATGTTTGTGCCATTTAAAGAGAGACAGTTTTTGTTTTACCAGTACAGCCAAGTCCTTCTTTGTGTTGTCATCTATGCTGCAGAGTGGTTGTAAAATCTTGCCTGAGTGTACGCAGATAAGGCCTGCCTGCCACATGCTGGTTCTAAGGCTGTAGAGTGGAAAGCATTTTACTTTACTACCAGTGGTTGCCACTGACCTACAATAAAGAAAATAACACATTTGTAGCTTTATGTATTGTATCTATGCTAGCTTTGACTGGAAATGTTTCATGAAGCGAGAATAAAAGCTGTTTTTTTGGTAAATCTAGTGTATACAAGTATGTATCATTTTTTAACTGGGGTCCATCTAGCGGACACTAGAAGATGTAACAGAAGTTTACAGGTGGATTTGAACATCATCTGAGGCCTATAATTTAAGCGCAACAACCTTGTCGATTGGGTGATTTGCCTATATAGGTTTCCTTCAGAGCGCATGCGCCACTGATGTCAGCGGCTGCATGTAGGGTGAATATCTCCTAAATCGCGCAGGTTTAGGGATATTCATTTTACCTATGGGTAAGTCTTAATATAGGCTTACCTGTACCTAAAAATCACAAACCGCTTTAAAGCGTAGGTCTGCCACCCCTTTAAAAATTAAAAGTCAGCAGCTACACATACAGTAGCTGCTGACTTTTAACATTAGGACACTTACTTGTCCTCGAGTCCAGTGATGTTGGCACCACCACCGATCTTCGGATCGGCTGGTCGAGTGCTGCCACTGCCATTGAGGGTAAGGAAACCCGGAAGTGTAGCCTTTCGGCTTCGTGCCGGGCCCCTACTGCGCATGCGCGAGCCGTTGCTGCGCTTTCTCACTGGCCTGGTGGCAGAGGAGGAGGGAGCCGGGCTGCTGACGTCAGCAGATGTGGGGAAAAGGACACCTGTCAGAGAGGTATCCTCTCCCCCCTCCCCCCGGAAGGTGCCAAATGTGACACCTGAGGGAGGGAGGAATCCGAAGTGCGGAAGTTCCACTTTTGGGTGTAACTCTGCTTTAAGGTTAGACATTGTTGTTAAGTAGCAGGACTAGGGCCATGGCAGTTATTCTGATACCATCTGTGACCTTTCCATTTGTGAGAATGTACAGTTACTTTTGGCTGTGTGGGGGATTCAATCCATGTACTGCAGTGGTCTATATAACTACTGGAGAGGATAGAGCAGTTACCAATAAAGGCTTGTACTGTGATTGGACATTAGGGGACTGGGTCTTCCCTCCTTTGGACAATATATTTGTGCTATTAAATTAAAATACAATGCAAAATCCCACAGCTGCATTCAAAAACACTTAGGGCTCTTTCACACATACCGTCCGTTTGGGTCAGCCTGTCAGTTTTTCAGGCAGACCCAAACGGACGCTGCATTGTGCTCTATGAAGCGGCGGATGTCAGCGGGGACGTGTCCGCTGATACCCGATCCGCCAGAAACAGACGGATGGAAGCCCTATTTTCCATCCGCCTGGCGGATAGGATGAGCACGGACAGACGTGCTCATCCGATTCTCCATAGAGGAGAATGGAGCTCTGACAGGTCAGTCTCTGCACTGTGCAGAGACTGTCCTGTCATCCGTCGGCTCAGCGGGGATCAACGGATGGATCCGCGCTGAGCAGCGGAGCCCGTCAAAACGGGCTCCGTGTGTGTGAAAGGACCCTTAGTACTAATGCATCAAAAACAAACAGAAATTTATGTTGGACTGTGACTTTAAAATTGAAGTCATGCAAATGAGTCTGTATATTTATATTGTAGGACCCAGGATCATGAATAAAGCAAGGTGTGTGACCTAGTGGGTAGTACCACTATTTCAAAAGTGCAATAATTGAACCAAAAAAGTAGAAAAAACAATATGCATATATAGACAATAAATTCAACTTTCAACTTAAACACAAATTGATAAGCACTCAATCAGTGAGAAAGTCCACCACCTCGAAATGAGTGTCTAAATAAGTTAAATAGATTGTTATATGTGAGAAGGTTCCACCACTATTCAAAATGGGGCTATAATTCCTCCACTTCAGATTGGCAGTAGTAACCTCTGAGAATTACACCACCACATGCTGCATCTTACTGAATGGATAAGACCCCAAATTATAGGTGGTCTATAACAGCATGTTTATATCGGGGATCATCCATCCACAACTCAGACACCATACAGAAGATCATGGCAGCAGGATATTCCAAGGGCACTTAGGAACCACAGGGCACACTGTCTGAACCTCCATTCCAACATGTATGTTATGCCCACATAAAAAATACGCAAGCATTCCATAGTGCAACCTGTATATTTATTTAAATGGATGTATTGTACATCTACTCACATTAAAATAAAACAATATCACATATGTAAAGTGCCACCACCACCTCCGGCGGGTGTAATGACGTCAGCACAGGCTCCGCTTCAACGCGTTTCATCCAATAGTACATTTTCAAGTGGATGGCTGGATGTGATGACACTTCCCTTATATATTTGTGCTCAAATGTTTGCATACCCTGGCAGAATTTGTGAAGTTTTGGCATTGACATTGAAAATATGACCAAAACACTGTCTTTTATTTAAGGATAGTGATCATATGAAGTCATTTGTTATCACATAATTGTTTGGCTCTTTTTAAAATCATAATTATAACAGAAATCACCCAAATAGCCCTGATCAAAATTTACATACCCAGGAATGTTTGGCCTTGGTGCAGACACACACAGGTTAAAATGACAGTTAAATGTTAATTTTCCACATCTGTGGCTTTTTAAATTGCAATTAGTGTCTGTGTATAATTAGTCAATGAGTTTGTTAGCTCTCATGTAGATGTAATGAGCAGGCTAGATACTGAGCCATGGGGAGCAGAAAAAAAACTGTCAAAAGACCTGCGTAACAACAAGGTAATGGAACTTTATAAAGATGGAAGAGGATATAAAAAAATATCCAATGCTTTGAATATGCCAGTCAGTACTGTTCAGTCACCTATTAAGAAGTGTAAAATTTGTGGATCTCTTGATACCAAGCCAAGGTCAGGTAGACCAAGAAAGTTTGCAGCCATAACTGCCGGAAGAATTGTTTGGGATACAAAGAAAAACCCACAAGTAAACTCAGGAGAAATACAGGCTGCTCTGGTAAAAGACAGTGTGGTTGTTTCAAGGAGCACGATACAATACTTGAACACAAATGAGCTGCATGGTCGAGTTGTCAGAAAAAAAAAGTCTTTACAGCACCAATGCCACAAAAAAGCCTGGTTACAATATGCTCAACAACACCTTGGCACACCCCACAGTAGAACTGCAGGATTCTGGCTAAAATGAGAATTACAATTTTTTTTGTTTAAAATAAAGATCACAATTCTCTCACGATTCTTGCAGCGTAACCTCTTTCACATTCTACAAAAAAATGTGCTAACTTTACTGTTTCTTTTTTTGAAAGTTCATTCTAGTGTATTTTTTCCCCAAAAAATTGCATTTGAAAGACTGCTGCGCAAATACCGTGTGACAAAATATTGCAACAACCGCCATTTTATTCTCTAGGGTCTCTGCTATCTATATATATATATATATATATATATATATATATATATATATATATATAATATGTGTGTGTGTGTGTGTGTGTGTTTGGGGGTCCTAAGTTATTTTCTGCTGGCAGACAATTTGCATACTTCTGCACGAAAGCTTTGCATGAGATGCTCTTGGACTTTCCAGCACAACAATGACCTTAAGCACAAGGCCATGTTGACCCTCCAATGGTTACAGGAGGAAAAGATGAAGGCTCTAGAATGGCTATCAGTCTCCTGACCTTAATATCATCGAGCCAATCTGCAGAGATCTCAAATGTGTAGTTCATGCAAGATAACCAAAGACTGCATGACTGGAAGGCATTTTGCCTAGACGAATGGGCAACTATACCACCTGCAAGAATTTGGTGCCTCATAGGCAACTATTACAAAAGAGTGCAGGCTGTAATTGATGCTAAAGGGTGCATTACACAGTATTAAGAACTAAGGATATGCAGACTTTTGAACAGGGCTCATTTCATTTGTTTACTTGTTGACATGTTTTGTTTTATGATTGTGCCATTCTGTTATGACCTACATTTGTATATGAATTCCATAAGAAATAAAAGAAATGTGTTTTGCTTGCTCACTCATGTTTTCTTTGAAAATGGTACTGCCCATTAACGATTCTCAATGGGTATGCAAACTTTTGAGCTCAACCGTATACAATATATCTGTGCTGACAGCTGAGCAATGTGTTTACTCATGTAGTCTGTGGTTTTTGAAGTTCCCCACAATTTGCATACAATGGCTGGGACTCTATCGTCTTGACACAGGTATTTGTTTTTTTAACATGCCTGCGCCGGCCGTTTCCTAGTTAGTCTTCCTTTATTCTGTTTGTATACAGAGGAAATCATGCACTGGCAACTTGTTGGACATGCTCTGCTCTTCTGTCAGTCATACAGCAGAGGCGCACATGCACCAGCATGCGCACATTAGCCACTTCATTCCTGCACTCTGCAGAGATCACATCCATTCCCCTTCACTATTTTACAGCATTTTCAGAAGCTCTTTACATCTCTACATTTTTATTTCCTGTCTCTGTCTACAGTCACAATTTCTGAATCTGCTTCATCTTTATCAGGTGTTTCTCTTTCTACCTATCTTTCTAAGTCTGATTTCTCCTTAGTTCATTGACGGACACAGCGCCTCCTTAATCTTGACCAGTGGATTATATCGCCTCCTGCAGGAGTAGGAGTAGGCAGAACATGGGCCATCCTCAGCTCCTATATAATCCCCTCCCTGCTCCAGGTACTCAGTTTTTTTTCTGTCTAGTCAGGAGTAAGGACCTAGCTCCTTGCTGGGATCTTTTGGGTCCTAGCAATTTTTTATTTTTTCTTCCTTCCATGCATCTCCTGGGAGAGCTACAATCAACTGGGCGACGGGCTGTTTAATCTAGATCCAGTGGTTTTCCCAATCCAGCCAGCGAGCGCATGCAGACCGCAGCTACGCGCTAGGTCGGCCGCTACATAGCCTCAACGGACGAAGGCTGGCCCGCAAGTTAAACATCTCACAGGGTCGCAAACGACCAGGCTTTGGTCCGAGTCGCAGTGTCCCCCTGACCGACAGCCCCCCACATCAGTGGAGAGGGTCCTGTCTGGAACGATACCCACAGCCATGGAAGGGGTAAGTACTCCTCCTTTTGGGTGATTTGGGATGGACACGGGTACCCTCCACGGATGGTCGGGCCTGCCTGCAGGGTCCCTCCCCCCATCCTAAAGTCCCTTAGTTGAGCTGGACTCTACCCACCTTCCCCCGATGAACTAGTGGGGTCCCAAGACAGGCAGAGACCCTGGAGGGTCTCCCTCTTCATTCCCCCCTCTATAAGAGGCTTGAGTGTGTTTCCTGCCCTGGTGGTATAGGGTGGGTTCCAGTGCAGAGGGGCAGTGGAGACCCCTAGGTGCATGCCCTGCTGTGTAGTGCAGCGTGAGGTATAGTGCAGTTTAGGGGCCCCAGTGCAGAGTGCACAGTGGTAGCAGAGTGCACAGCAGTGTCCTCTAGGTGTTCATCCTGCCTAGTGGGGTACAGTACCTTTGTGGGTCCTCTTGCAGAGAGAGCAGCAGAGAGGATCCTGGCAGCATGCTTCAGCATGTCAAATGACCATCGGCCATCTTGGAGAAGTCAGATGACATCACGGCAGCCATTTTCCATTGGTTTCACTGGTCTCTGGTTGGTGGCCATGTTTGTGTAGCTTGATGTCACGGCAACCAGTTTTCGTTGGCCTACTGAGATGCTGGAGGACTGAAGCCTGATGGAGATGCCGGGGCTCGTCCTTTTCCTCTTCATCTTCCTCCTCTTCCTGCTCAGGATATATGAAGTGGGATGACATCCATGGTGTTGCTGGGTCTGAATGGCGGCGCTCCTCCGGTGGTAGGGAGAGTCATTAGAGGTCCCTGTGATCTCTCTCCCTGCTGACAGGTACACTGAGCATTGGGGGATCCCTTAGTAGTGCCAAAAGATCTTTTGTACTGCAGGGTCTCCCCTTTTCCTGATGGAGCCTCAGGGTCACATCTCCCCCACTGACCCCCTCCATGAGGCCCCTCGGAACCCCAGCTTCCTTTGGTTGCGCTGACGGCAGTTCTAGAGTCATTTGTATCCCGAGGGGAAGTAGCATGTTGGCAAGGGCCCAGGAGGAAGCGTCCCCTGCCTTCCCCTGCTCAGTCTGTCTCATCTGATTCTGAGCCTGATGCCGCTGGGGACATGGTCCATCCAGGGGGACGTAATATCACGCTCCCTGACCCATGCGATAGTGAGGATAAATCCCCCTCGGTCTCAGCAGCGAGTGAAAAAGCGCTGGTAGACTCGCTTATTACTGAGTGCGTGAGACTTTAAAAATGCAGGATGCGGCCACGGGCGGGGGTTTGGCTTTTGGTACGCATAAGTCACCTCGTACACCAAAGGTATTTCCTTATCTGCCTTATTTTGATAGGTTTACCTATAAAGAATGGGAACAACCAAAGTCACCATTTGTGGTCCCCAAATGTTTTGCAGTATGTTACCGCTTTGAAGAATCACAGTGGAAAAGTGGATCAGCCCACCAGTTGTGGACCCTCCTGTTTCCAGGTTGAATAAAGCAACCATGATTCCAGTAGAGGATTCCCCGTCCTTTAAAGACCTGGCCGATAAGAAAGCGGAGTCTGTGGCGCATAGCATGTTCGCTATGGCAGGTTCGGCAATGCGACCAATCCTAGCTTCGGCCCTGGTGTCTGACACTGAATGGGCCAAGCTTTTGCGCCAAGGTCTGGAGAATGAACAAGTTCCCGCTGCTTATGTTGATCTGGAGGACCAGTTGGTCCAAGGACTGCAGTTTGTATGTGATGCATCTTTGGATACGACTCCCCTGCTGTCAAAACTTTGTTTCGGCAGTAGTGATTAGTGATAGTCGGCAGACCAAGCCTTTAAGAAAACGCTCATTGATCTGCCCTTTCAAGGCGATTGCTTGTTTGGGGCTACCCTTGAGGACATCATTAACCTCCCTGGCAGTATTCCCGAGTGTAGCTCGGGGTGGAATTTCAGTACCATTAGCGGTAACCCAGAGCCACACTCGGGATTGCATAGCTGGATCCAAGGCAGCATTACTCACCTTGTCCCCTGGATCCAGCGATGCCCCCTGCCGTGTCTGCCGCGCTGTGTCCGCCGCCCGATGCCTCTGTGTGCCGGGCTCCGTTCCCTGCTCGCGTCGCACGGGGGCGGAGTCCGGCGGCAAATTCATAAAGTGAAACACACAGTATACATACAGTACACTGTAATCTGTAAGATTGCATTACTGTATGAAATCATTTCACATCCCTTTTGTCCCTAGTGCTTTGTCCAGTGCCCTGCATGCACTTTTTTGTTTTATGTTATATATGCCATTCTTTCTGCCTGGAAACTTGAGAATGTCCATGGCAACCAAAAGGTGTCCCTTTACATCAAAAGTGGTTTTTGATCAGCTAGAAAACACCGATAGTAAATAAGAATCATTTGCAGAATTGAGTGATACTGATTTTTGGGGAAATTTATCATCGGACACTGAAAGTGACGACAGCGACAATTCTGCAACTGAGCAAATTTCAGTGTTTTTGGTTTGATTACATTATTGAATACGTTTTATTACTATTACGTTTTATTTTTGATAATTATTTTTAGTTATTTATTATATTATAATTTATGATTTCATGTTTCAAACTTTATCATACCCGGGATGTCTACTAGACTCTTGTTTAGACAGATTTAAGTGAGTTATTCCTAAGAATTACAGGCCTACAATATAAAACGCCAAATTTCCATGCAAAATAATGTACCAATCTGATAAGGCCCTGTCAACATGAAGGTCTGCCCTCACCCATTACTGGGGTGGGGGGACATCTTCACTGGCTTCTGGCCTTGTGGACCTCCTTCATGAGCATCAAGGGGATCCACAAGATGATTCTTTTGGGGGTTCCCAGAAAGTGGGGTAAGGTTTGTCCATTTCAGGTTGTTTAGTGGTTGTTTTGAATCTCCTTGTGCGTATAGAATTCCTGCAAAGGTTCAGGTGATGTCCGGACTACCTAAGGTCCTCCCTCTCCCTGTCCAGGGAATTGGATTATCTAGGTATGATTTTGCATTCTGACCAGGGGGGTCATTCCTCTGGACAAACTTCAGGAACTACAGGCTGTGGTTCACCGGCTGCTGCCACACAGACAGCTTTCTCTTCTGACTTGCATACAGGTTCTGGGTCAAGTGGTATCCACCCTCAAGGCAATTCTGCTGGTGCAGACCTGCATCCTGCATGCAGCTCCTTCAGCAGGTTCGGCTACACAGGAGGATACCGAGGTTCATGGCGAGGTCACGGGTGCCTCTGGTAGACGCCACAGTCATCCTAGTGTCACTGCGGGGTCAAAACCTTCCTCTTCTTCCACTGTGCCTGCGAAGGATTGAGGGCGAAAGTCTTCTGATCATTCTGATGGCCAGTTGTCCAGTTGGACCAGTTGTCCCAAGGGCTTGGCATTCATCCTGCTTTACATTCACTGGTTTTAATGGCTTAGCTATTGAAAGCCAGGTACTGAAGAATAGAGGTTTGTCTGGATCAGTGATCCCTACTATGTTGAAGACGCGGAAAAGGACTTCTAGCAAGATATACCATCGTACGTGGAAAGCGTACATTTCTTGGTGTGAGTCAATTTGCACTCATCCTCGCTCCTTTTCTATAGGTCGGATCTTGGCCTTTCTTCAACGGAGCAAAAGTTGGCCTTGAGTACCATCAAGGGCCATGTGTCTGCCTTGGCAATCTTCTTTCAGCGACCCCTAGCCACTCACACTTTAGTTAGTACCTTCATTCAAGGAGTGCGGCATGTGGCTCCGCCTGCACGTTCCCTTTTGCTGCCATGGAATTTGAACTTGGTACTCTGTTCTCCAGAAACCTCCTTTCGAAAATATTCGGGAGATTCCCTTGCCAATATTGTCCCACAAGGTGGCATTCTTGGTGGCTATTACATCTGCCTGTAGGGTGTCGGAGTTGGCGGCATTATCTTGTCGTACTCCCTATTTAGTGGTCCACAGAGACAAGGTGGTTCTTCGTCCCTGTCCATCGTTCCTACCTAAAGTGGTCTCGGACTTCCTTTTGAATGAGGACATTGTGCTGCCGTCCTTGTGTCCCAAGCCGGCTCATCTGCTCATTTGCTTTGCATACCTTGGATGTGGTTCGTGCCCTTCGGGTGTATCTGGCAGCCACAGAGTCCTTTCGGAGGTTAACTCGCTTTTTGTGGTTACTCAAGGACCTAGGAAAGGGCTGGCCGCATCTTCAGCTCCCATCTCCAGATGGATCAGACAGATGGTGACTCTGGCTTATTCTATTAAAGGTCAGGTTCCTCCATTCCCTGTCACGGCGCATTCTACTCGGGCACTTGGTACTACTTGGGCCTTCCGTCATCAAGTGTCAGTATCACAGCTGTGCAAGGTGGCCACTTGGTCGTCGGTGCATACTTTAACCAAATTCTACAAAGTAGATATTCTTGCATCTGCGGATGCTTCTTTTGACCACAAAGTTTTTCAGGCTGCTGTTCCTTCTTAAGGGGTATTTTTCATTCAAAATTTTTATTTTTTCAGATGGAGTTCCTGTGACCCGGTTAAGGCTCCTATGTCCTGGTTAGGGCTCTTGTGGTTAGCCTTGGGTTTTTTTTTCCCACCCCTTATTTTGTTTTGACACTGTTTTGGGACGTCCCACTGGTCAAGATTGAGGAGGCGCTGTGTCCGTCGATGAACTAAGGAGAAAATGGGATTTTTGTACTCGCCGTAAAATCCATGTCTCCGAGTTCATCGATGGACACACCCCTCTATGGCGTTTTTTTTTTCAAATATGAATGTTTATTTAACTTCCACAGTGCATACAAGGTCACATCATCCACATTATACAGACTGTATAAAAGAAACAAACAGTATTCTTGGTTGAGAGATGCTCCTGGATACATTATTATCACATAAAACGTATGATAAAGGGAGATATATAACCCAGAACAATACTGCAGAGGTTAGTGAACCCCTAACGGTCACTTATTGTACCTCCCTCTTTCTAGTATATAGTCAGGTTCACTAGAAGGAGCATGTGTGGTCTTCATGCACTTTCCACTTTTCCAATAACTTTAAAATATAACAAGAACTGCAGACGAAGAAAGAAGAAAAAGGAAGAGAATGGGTAGGGAGAAGA
>BLSH010025828.1:371663-395610 GCA_018402905.1 Glandirana rugosa
TCTTACTCTGGGTCTATGAGGTTTGCCGCCCTACCTCTGTGGCTGCTGAAGAAGTCCAAATCATTGGTCGGCTTCAGGTCGTCCCTCCGGTAACACTATGAGTGTAAGAGGAGGTCTCGTCTCCGTCTCAGGCGAGCGTCCTCGTCTAGCAGGTCCATACGGTGATAACGTTAAGGAGAGACTGCGTCGTTGCGGTTGTGGCCCCGATCGTTGAAACACTTCTGGGCCCCGCGCCTCCAGTCCGACTTTCCCTCTCGGTGTTTAACTTTTACCGCTAGGGGATAGCGCCTGACGTCTTTTGCGACTACAGCGCCTACCTACCCATGTTTTTACTCGAACCTTTTTGTGGTACCCAAAAAAGGGGAGGGATTTCGGCCCAGGATGCGAAAGTTCCGGATGGAGTCTGTTCGGTCGGTTGTGTCCGCCCTTCACCAAGGGGAATTTTTGGCGTCGTTGGACATAAGGGATGCGTACCTCCATGTACCCATCCATCCGCGACATCAGCGTTTTCTGCAGTCCGCGATAGGGGATCGCCATTTTCAATTTGTGGCTCTCCCTTTCAGCCTGACCTCCGCGCCCCGGGTCTTCACAAAGTTGCTAGCCCCGGTGTTGGCGTTGCTGCGTCAGAGAGGAATTGCAATAGTGGCATACCTGGACGATCTGCTCCTGCGAGCGGACTCTGCCTCTGCTCTGGAGGAGAATGTGAGTATCACAATGGCCTCCCTGCTGGACTTCGGCTGGTTACTAAACCTGAAGAAGTCGTCGGTGTCTCCATCCCGCCGTTTGGAGTATCTGGGTCTCATTCTGGACACAGAACAGGCGAAGGTGTTCCTCCCTCCGAAAAAAACTGCAGTGTCTACAGTCGGCAGTGCGCACCCTCCTGTCGCAACGTCGGTCTACATTGCGGTTCTGTATGAGGGTGCTGGGACTCATGGTCTCGTCGTTTTGAGGCGATACCCTTTGCTCAGAGTCACACTCGCTTCCTCCAGCGAGCAATCCTGACTCAGTGGGACAAGTCCCATCGGTTGTTGGACCTTCCGATCCGGCTGAGTCCCCAGAACAGGGCGTCTCTGATCTGGTGGCTTCGGGACTTGGCCCTAACTCAGGGGAAGTCGTTCTTGCCTCTTCAGTGGATGATAATCACCACGGACGCCAGCCTAACGGGCTGGGGTGGAGTCCTGGGGCAGCTATCTGCTCAGTGTCGTTGGTCGGCCCAGGAGGCTCGCCTGCCCATCAATGTGCTGGAGCTGAGAGCAATCAGACTGTGTCTTTTTCATTGGACAATGAGATTACATGGCCGTCCGATCCGAATTCAATCGGACAATGCCACAGCGGTGGCATATGTGAACCATCAGGGCAGCACAAGGAGTCCAGCGGCTGCAGCAGAGGCAGCTCTGATACTGCGATGGGCGGAACTTCATGTTCCGGCTATTTCAGCAGTTTACATTCCAGGCGTGGAGAACTGGCAGGCGGATTTTCTCAGTCGCCAGATGCTGGACCAGGGGGAGTGGTCCCTCCACCCGGAGGTGTTCAATCAGATTTGCCGCAGATGGGGGGCGCCGGATGTGGATCTCATGGTGTCCCGGTTCAATCACAAAGTGAGGACCTTTGTGTCCAGAACGAGGGATCCGTTGGCAGTGGCCACGGACGCTCTGGTGGCTCCCTGGAGCTGTTATCGTCTCCTGTACGCCTTCCCTCTGATAAAACTGCTCCCGAGATTGGTACGCAGAATCATGATGGAGGGGATACCAACTATTCTGGTGGCCCCGGATTGGCCCCGGCACACCTGGTATGCCGACGTGGTGCACATGGTGGCAGACGCCCCTTGGCGGCTCCCGATGCGAGACGATCTTCTGTCTCAAGGGCCCATATTGAACCCTGCTTTACCCTCGCTGGCTTTGACGGCTTGGCTATTGAGTCCCAGGTGCTGAGGGATGGGGGGTTCGCCGACTCCGTAATCCCTACTTTGTTGAAAGCTCGCAAGTGCACTTCTCGTAAGATTTATCACCGCACCTGGAAGGCTTACATTGCCTGGTGCGAGGCGGAGGGCTATAACCCTCACTCTTATGTCGTGTCCAGGGTCCTGACCTTTTTACAGCAGGGCCTGAATAAGAATTTGGCCTTGAGTACTCTCAAGGGCCAGATCTCGGCTTTAGCCATACTCTTTCAGAGACCCTTAGCTTCGCACTCTCTGATTCGTACCTTTGTACAAGGTGTGCGACATGTGGCGTCTCGGGTAAGATCTCCGATGGCTCCGTGGGATCTGAATCTGGTGCTTTCTGTTCTTCAGAAACCACCTTATGAGAAAATCAGGGAGATTTCCTTACAGCTTCTGTTGCAGAAGGTGGCCTTCTTAGTTGCCATCACTTCTGCCAGAAGGGTGTCGGAATTGGCTGCACTATCGTGCAAGTCTCCTTATTTGATAATGCATAGGGATAAGGCGGTCTTGCGACCCTCTCCTTTTCTTCCGAAGGTAGTTTCTTCTTTTCACATCAATGAAGATATTGTCCTGCCTTCATTGTGCCCTTGTCCATCGCACCCAAAGGAGTTTGAGTTGCATGCCTTGGACGTAGTGAGGGCCTTACGGGTGTACTTGGCTGCTACAGCTCCCTTTCGAAAAGCTGACACCTTGTTTGTTCTGCCAGAGGGTCCGCGTAAAGGACTGGCGGCCTCTTCAGCTACGATTTCTCATTGGATCAGAAAAACCGTGACTCTTGCGTATTCTGTTCGGGGCAAGGTTCCCCCTCTTCCGGTCACGGCTCACTCTACCCGGGCGGTTAGTACTTCCTGGGCTTTCAGACACCAGGCTTCGGTGTCCCAGGTGTGCAAAGCGGCCACTTGGGCCTCGGTTCACACTTTCACTAAGTTTTATAAAGTTGATGTGTTTGCATCTTCGGATGCTGCTTTTGGCCGCAAAGTTTTGCAGGCGGCAATGTAGGCGCGTCTGGCGCCTCCTCAGAGGTTCAGTTGGGTACAGTTGTTAGCGTTTACCCACCCCTCTTTTTTGACCCAGCTTGGGGACGTCCCCACAAAGTCAATGAAGAGCTGCGTCTGTCAGTGAACGCAAGGAGAAAAAGGGTTTTTATTAAAACTTACCGTAAAATCCTTTTCTCCGAGTTCACTGACAGACACAGCACCCACCCCTCTGGGCTCTGTTTCTATACGGCTTGTGTACGAACTGAGGAGCTATGCTATGAGGGGGTTTGATGTAGGAAGAGAGGACGGCCCCCAGGGGAGGGGCCAGCTGTTTCTTTTCCCTGCCTAGTTAACTCCTAGTGGGACGAACATAAAACCCCACAAAGTCAATGAAGAGCTGCGTCTGTCAGTGAACTCGGAGAAGGATTTTATGGTAAGTTTTAATAAAATCCCTTTTTTTCAGCGTTATGCATCGGCGTTAGTGAGCGTCGGCCTCAATAGGCGGTTTTTTAAAAAAATCATCCCTCTGCTATTTTTCAACCTAAAATTGTCGGCGTCAAAAAACGCCGGTTAACGCCGGTACAGTATTGGCGTTTTGCGGCGTTGGCGTCAAAAAATGCCAAAACTTTACAGCCTCAGAACGCGCTGGCCGTGGGTTCTAGTTTCAGCTCACTAACGCAGACGCCATCTACAGCTCAAAAACTTCTGCGTTTTTATGGGGCCATTGACTAACATGGAGAGCTGCAAAAAATGCCAGAAAACGCCTGCGTCAAAAAAGTCCGTGTGTATGAGGCCTTACAGTACAAGATCTGGTGATGTTGTTATTGTTTATACTTTGCCTTGGCTACTGAAACGTAAACAGCATTATGATACCTTTGCCTCACATAAAGTGTTACTAAACCCAGATCCCTGCATTCACTATATCTGCTCTCCTACAGTACACAGAACATGGAGATGCAATGATTTTAGTAAAAATAAACTGCTAAATACCTTTTCTCATTAGCAGTATATAGCAGTCTTTTGATTTCTATCAGTGTCTGGCCGAGCACTGGTTAAATCTTGTAGGAGGAGTTTTCATTCTCCCGGATTTTCCTATGAGGCTGCATGACCCCTGACTTTTTGTTCGGACAGTGCTGATTGGCATGCACCCTCCCAAAAAAAAAAAAACTTTAGCAATACACACCAAAATGATCATGGGCAGAGTACCCCCAAGGCTCTGTACTATCAGGAGATGGATTAAGGACTGTGGAAGAAGGGGAGAACCAGAGAAGACCGGATCAAACAGCCTTTTTACACAATGCAGAGGATTAACCCCTTAGGTTACACAGTGTGTATAACAAGCATGCTATACTGCATATACAGACTGATTTTACTGTTGTGGGATTAGTAACACTTTAAGCTATGGCAGTGTATAACGAATTTTACAAAATATTAGTTTAGAGACGAGATCTCCATTGAAGGCACTGATGACGCCACCTCCCTAGGGGGCAGTTGTGAGGCCAGTGTTAAGTCACAGTGCCTCAAGAAACACATTGAAGGTAAGCAACTGCAACAATCTTTAATTTACCTAATTGTTGTATGATTATTTTATATCTGCATGAAGAGCTGCATGCTGATTCATTTTTAGTATAAGGTGGTAAAGGATCGCTTCAAGTTGAGATCAGTCTGTATTTTTTGTGTATTAACGTGTTCCTCCTTTGATGCCTTTGGGTTCATGTAAACATGCAATGTCATGTTATGTAACATCTCGGATAGTCTGTTACTATTTACACATTTTGTATTGTTTTAATTGGGTCCCAGCACAAATAGTTCTGAAGCCTTGATTTATACCGGCATGTAAACCGTATTTCCTGTTATTTATGGAGTGTTCATTATATCCTGTTGCAACCATCTTTGCAATATACAGCTTCCAACACAGTACAGGTATATAAAATAATCATGCAAGTCCTCCACCTTTATGAACTGGAACATGGTTGCTAAATGCACCAGATGGGTTATTCAGAATATTGATTTTGTCACCATTGCCTTTGACCTAGAAAACAAGAAATCTCCTACTGCTAAGAGTATTTAAATATGATCACTACACATTAGGAAAGGCAATTACCAGGCTAGTCTCAAATTTGGCTGAGGGACTGGAGGTGAGGGAATTGCAAAGGCAATAAATGCCTAGAAATGATGGTAAAATGTAAATGTTATGGCGGTGAACTTATTTTAACACCGTCAATTTGTCAGTACTTGGTCTGCACATCTTTGGCTAGCAGGGAAAGAATGAAAGTGGGTATAAAGGTAAAGGTACAGGTTGTTTGCCTTTCTCTGCATTAAGGTAAAAAAAAAAACTTTTACATGCAGCAACCCCCCCCCCCCCTTCCAAACACTCACCTAAGTCTGATCTGTTCATGCATCTCAACTTTTTTATGAATTATTTTGTGTTTTTATGCAGGAAGCACCGGTTATTTTTAACATTCAAATCACTTGCACCTTGAAAAATAGGATTATTGATAATCAGGGCTGCTGCTAGAAATCACGGGGGCCCTGTACAGTCTACCTGACAAACAAAACAGCAAAATTCCCTCTAAATCTATAATCTAAAACTATTTTGCGTTAATAAATAAATCTCTGGGTGTGAATGAGGTCTGGGCGGGCTTATTCACATGGGTACTGTGGCCTGTGCAGTGTGAATCAGTGTTTGTTTTTTTGTGTGGCTGGAGTTTGTGTGTAAAGCCTCGAATCACGCCTTGAATGTGTCGGAGTAAGTGTACAGCCTCGAACAAAGACCCTGTGCATTCGGGCCAGTCCACCCGCACACCTGTCATAATGAGACCTGCGGTTGTGTTTGCACAGCTCCTGAGTCCCCATAGAGTAATAGGCAGATCCAATAAACAAACTGCTTATTAACACTGTATGTGCCAGAAAACCTGTGTGAATGAGCAGTTCATTTTTTTAATTATTGTTTTACAATTTAAAAAAAAAAAAAAAAATATATATATATATATATATATATATATATATATATAATTTTTTTTTTTTTTTTGACAATTTCTAAATTATTTATTGCAATTTATTTATACTAAAAAAACTGTTGTGGGAAGGGGCTTTTGGTGAATTATCATGGGTCTAAACAGACCCTTGATGTCTCGCTTTTGAAACAAAGAAAGGGACTGAGGACATAAATTCCCCAGTCCTTTTCTCTGCATCCTCAGCTGCACTGAATGAATGAACAGGAGGCACCCTATACAGACTGAAGCATAGTAAACCTAGTTTGGGAATTAGATTAAATGTAAGGAAACGCTAAACCTGAAGCAGTGAAAAGCTAAGCAATTAGAACACACCAAAACAGATGGAAGAGCAAAAAATCCCAAGTGGGGAAAAAACAGACCCGCAACCTAATGTGGTCTAAAGAGAACTAGGGATGACTCCCAGAGAGAAGGGGTCTCAAGAGAGTACCCAGGACAAACACATGAAAGGCCAGCTAGTAAGGCCCTAGGTCTTGCACCCATAAGCTTTAGGGTTAAAACTGAACTGCTAAAAGCTTAAGTGCTAGACCAAGTGGAGAAAGGTAAGCTTAGTTCCCAGCCATACGACTATTCTTCTGCCTTTCACAGAGCTGTTAGTGTCCTGTGTTGCTAAGCAGCAGCCAGTTACACGGCATTGCACATTCCATCAGGGCAGCAAAGTGGTGCTATTGTGAAAACGAAGCCAACCCTTTTCCACCCTCTCTTATCTTTGTGCCTCAGTCTACAGAATGGAGTCCCCCAGCTTCCAGTCATCTGAGGTGTTGCCCGAGCAGGAGGTTTTATTTGTCTTGAACTTTGCTGAAGCAATGACAGGGAAGTTCTCTGCTCACCTCTCATCATGTACTTGGCCTCCACAAGCACAATAGCAGCTCCAAAGAATTGGCTTATAGACTGTGTGTAGGCCAGGGGCCCTTGCGAGTTGTAACCTGGCAGGGCACAGGAAGCCACGTAAGGTGCCTTGCCAACACCTTCCACCTGCTTCTGCTTCCCAGACCTATGATACTATGATACAAACTTTATAATTATGTCACATGAAATAAAGATTGAATTAACTTAACGAAGGAGTAGTGTAAGTGAGACATTCTCTTTTATGTTTAAAAAGGTGAAAGGGAGGGAGCTAGTTACACAAACAAACTCGCTTAGCAAAGTATACCACATAATGCTGTCAGCACAATACAATAGCCTACAGGGGATGTGAAGTGACTCCTGAGACCACTAGTGAACTCAAGGGTTTAATCGAAGTCAGCCTGACTGAAGGGGTAGGATGCATAGGAGGCAACCCCACAAGAGTAGGCAGCAATGAAAGTTAGAGCTCAACTCCAGATAGAGGCACCAAAGGGAAATGAGGATGAACTAAGCCCTAAACCCAGATGTGTTGCTGGGGCCTTGTGGAATTCTGTTGAGTCTGTCTAACCCTGAACACAAGCCATAGTCAGAAAAGCTTCTGATCCCCCCAGGTCCATTGATACATTAACAGCCATGTATTGAGGTTCAGTCATCTTCTCAGAACCTCTAAAAAACATTGATTCGATCAAGGGGGGAATAAGAGTTGGTACCAGGAGGAACTTCCTTAACAGGCTGCAGAACAAACTCCAGTGATTATATCTCTTCAACACATAGGATCTTACGTAATGCAGAGACTACTAGTTTAGGAGACCTACTTTGTAAGGCGTTGTCCTTGGGGAATAATGCAAGTAAGACTAATACTGCCAGTAACACTCAGTGCAGTGGCCAGGCTACTACTTCTGTCACAGCTTGGATTCCCATTCTTTTCCAGAGGCAAAGGCACTGCAACACATAGATAATATCCAGCCAAATCCAATTACGAAACTTGTTCAAGGCGAAGTCCCCCATCATGCAGAGAATTATCTTTATTTCCCGTTCAGTAAGGGACATAGGTATGCTAAAAATGTTAGGAGGATTTGGACACTGGCAAACAAAAGCATGGTTCAACCTCCTGGTGCTAGTATTTTAGGAGGATGTACTTCTTTTGTCTGCTCTGCTGAGAAAAGTCTGACCATTTTGGCTAGCTTATTTTCCTCTTTAAATTTTTTTTCTTTCGATCAAGATTCCTGCTACATTGTTGCTGAGTTGGTCTCTATCCACTTACCAACCGGAAGGTTTTCCTGCTTTAGGACCAGAGCACTTTTTGCGATTTGGCACTGCGTCACTTTAACTGACAATTGCGCAGTGGTGCAACGTTGTACCCAAACAAAATTTGCGTCCTTTTTTTCCCCCATATAGAGCTTTCTTTTGGTGGTATTTGATCGCCTCTGCGTCATTTCTGATCGCCGCTATAAACAAAAGAAGAGCGACCATTTTGAAAAAAAAAAACAAATTTCTTACTTTTTGCTAAAATTCAAATCCAAAAAAAAATATAAAAAAACATTTTTTTTCACCGGTTTTGGCCGATTTATATTCTTCTTCATATTTGTAATAAAAAAAATCACAATTGGCGTTTGATTGGTTTGCGCAAAAGTGGCCGCGTTTACGGATGCTGAGAATTCATTTCTAGGGTTTTTATTTATTTTTTTTTATTTTTTACTAGTAATGGCAGCAATCTGCGATTTTTAGCGGTACTGTGATATTGCAGCGGACATGTTGGACATTTTTGACACTTTTTTGGGACCAATGACATTTATTCAGCGATCAAAAATTTAAATGTCCACTGATTTACTGTATAAATGTCATTGGCAGTGAAGAGGTTAACCTGGGGGGGGGGGAGCTAGGGGTCAACTGTGTTCCCTGGGTGTGTTCTTACTGTGGGGGGGGGGGGGGGGTGTTGGGCTACCATGGGCATGAGAGATCTAACTCGACCCATTGACAGGGATCAGTAGATCTCCCATGCCTGCACTGTCAGAATGGGGAACCGTTGTGTTTACATCGGCGGTTCCCCATTCTTTGCCTGTGGCCGCTCATCACGGCTCGCTGGCGGACTTTGGGTCCGCCCCAGCCGCGGGCACACTCCTTAGGAGTGTGGCGGGCGCGCACGCCCCCTAGATCACCGTGTTTTTACAGCAATTCGCGCACAGCAACCCGACTGCCGCCGTGAAAACAGGGCAGGCGGTCGGGAAGTGGCTATATTAGTACCTTGAGTACTATATAGAGAGTATTCGAGTATAGAGTATTCATACCCCTTGAAATTTTCCACATTTTGTCATGTTACAACCAAAATTGTGAATGCATTTTATTGGGATTTTATGTGATCAACCAACACAAAGAGGCACATCATTGTGAAATGGAAGGAAAATGATAAATGGTTATCCAAATTTTTTTTACAAATATCTGTAAAATGTGTGCATTTGTATTCAGCCCCCTTTACTCTGATCCCCCCAACTAGAATGTAGTGGAACCAATTGCCTTCAGAAGTCACCTAATTATTAAACAGAGTCCACCTGTGTGTAATTTAATCTCAGTATAAATGCAGCCCTCAGAGGTTTGTTAGGGAACCTAGTGAACAAACATGAAGGCCAAGGAACACACCAGACAGGTCAGGAATAAAGTGGTGAAGTTTAAAGGCTATAAAATAATATCCAAAGCTTTGAACATCTCACGGAGCATGGTTCAGGCCATCATCCGAAAATGGAAAGAGTATGGCACAACTGCAAACCAACCAAGACATGGCCGTCCACCTAAACTGACAGGCCGGGCAAGGAGAGCATTAGTCAGAGAAGCCGCTAAGAGGCCCACGGTAGCTCTGGAGGAGCTGCAGAGATCCACAGCACAGGTGGGAGAATCTGTCCACAGGACATCTATTAGTTGTGCACTCCACAAATCTGGCCTTTATTGAATAGTGGCAAGAAAAAGCCATTGTTGAAAGAAAGCCTTAAGGAGTCCCGTTTGCAGTTTGCGAGAAGCCATGTGGAGGACACAGCAAAATTGAATCAAAGCATATTCATGTGTTAGAATGGCCCAGTCAAAGTCCAGACCTAAATCCAATTGAGAATCTGTGGCGAGACTTGAAAATTACTGTTCTCAGAAGCTCTCCATCCAATCTGACAGAGCTTGAGCTATTTTGCAAAGAAGAATGGCCAAAAATGTCACTCTCTAGTTGTGCAGAGCTGGTAGAGACATGCCCAAAAAGACTTGCAGCTGTAATTGCAGCTGAAGGTGGTTCTACAAAGTATTAACTCAGGGGAGCTGAATACAAATGCATGCCACACTTTTCAGATATTTATTTCTAAAAAAATATTGAAAACCATTTATCATTTATTTAACACTTTACAATTCTGTGTCACTTTGTGTTGGTCTATCGCATAAAATCCCAATTAAATACATTTACGTTTTTGGTTGTAACATGACAAAATGTGGGACATTTCAAGGGGTATGAATACTTTTTCAAGCAACTGTATGCAGCTATCTGGATTATCCTTTCCCCAGCTATATCAGAATGCCATACCCAGACCCTGCTGGATTGGACATTGCAGGGTTAGCTTGGAATGTGAGCTTCAGGCACTGAGCTCTGCATTGTGCTGCTTTCCTGACTCGTTTTCATTCTTTGTTCACCATTTCTGTGACTCAAAGCCATGATTCAGGCTTATCGTCATAAGGATTGAGTTCCCTCCCTTCTTGTCAAGGTGCGCTTCACTAGGTCTTTAGAAGCTTCTTAGGCCTTTCTGTATAGGGCTACAGTTTGCCAGATTTGCGAAGCTACCATCTTGTCGTCTGTTCACACGTTTTCCCAAGTTTTACTAGATTGATGTTCAGGCCTCATCTGATGCCATCTTTGGACTAAAGTCCAGCAGGCAGCTCTCTTTTGTAGATTTTTATGTGGGTTTGTTGCAGTTGCTCACCCCTCAGTTGAACTGCTTTTTGGACATCTGAACTGTCTCAGAATTCTTGTGTCCCTTAATGAGAAAGTGTAAGGGGTTTTTGTACTTACTGTTTTTTGGCGTTCATTGAGAGACACAAGCCCCTCATAGATGCCGGTTTACATCTATATTCATGCTCTGTATTTTCACATAAACGAGGCATGCTTGTTGGGGTATATTTGTGGCTAAGCACAAGTTGACATATCTGTCAACTTGAGAAACGGGTGGCAAGGCCTTGAAATGTTGGTGGACATGTTTACTTTTGCATTTTTTGCGCTTTTTCTTGCTCTTTACATTCATGCACTTTGTAAATAGAACCTTAATAAATCTGGAGAGCAAAGGTTCATGTTTGCTGGTCTGTTGGCCATTTTTCTGACTTGGCTATACTGCGGTATAACTTTTGGCTGATCACCCCATTTTGGGCTGTAAGGGTATGGTTCTGGTTGGATTGGACTAAAGACACTACTTGTAAATGTAGAGACAGACTCAGAATGATTTTGAGTCATTATCTGACCTTTGGCTTCAAGCCTTACAGGGTTTGTGGAAGTTGAGACCTCCCGTAAGCCGCCTTTAAGGCAGGAGTACTCTCTGGCCTTCTGTGGCATAATTGTAAGGCCAAAGAGACCATTTCCTTTGAGGGCTAAGTGAGTCTGGTGGTCCTTAGATATGACATCAGCATCCCTGCACCATTACATTTGTCTGGACATCAGATTCATCATACGTGACATATGCTTAATAATGGGCTATCACAACTGATGTATAGGTCTCCAGACTTCTGATCCACATATTTCATAAAACAAGGGTTCGCCATGATGGTGGAGAGATCCCTTTTGACGGAGGGCAGAACCAGCCAGTTAAAACTGGAATTTAAAGAGGAATTCTAGCTACTTGTCAATAGAAACCTTAAAGGTAAGCATACCATCTATCTGTCTAGTGATGTTGCCTGTTAAGATTGGTCACTAGTAGAGAAGTGGGAATAAACCACCATTCAACAGTTTTCCTCTCGAATGGGAGCCATTCCAGCACACTCTCAAGTTAAGCGCAGGGTGCATCAGGGTTCTTGCAGACGGCAAAGGGGAATACCTTGAATAGCAGGTGTAATGGAAAGATTTTTGCAGCTGTAGGAACTCTACAAATCGTTAGGTTGTAAACCGCGGGCTGATCCTGCAAGTTCATTGTAGTACATACTGCTTCAATGACTTCTTGTAATTCTTAGGTGACAGCAGGAGACTACAGTGCCTCAAAAACGGTGTCTTCAGAAATAGATGGTAGAGATTTTAGAATCTCAGTCAGCGATGGTCACTGAGACCAGTGGCTTGGCCTGATCTAAGGGCCTAGAAGTGTCAGACTCTGCAGGGGGTGGAGCTGGAGCTCATTTAGAGGCTCTGAGATCAGTGTTCATGAAGAGTTGTGTGTGGGGAAAAAAGTCCCAATTGGACATGGAGGTCATTAATGACAGATGAGGAGATTTAGCTCCATCTAGCAGAGCTGCAAAATGTTCCACATAGTGGTAATGCTGCAAGGCTTCTGGTACTTACAAACCCAGGCAGCTTGTGCTGATGAGGGTTGGGTGAAGGAGGTGTCCAGGTCAGTGTAGACCAGCAGTGGAAACAAATCGAAGTTCCACGTAGTGCTTTGCAAGCAGGATCAGCAATGGGATGATGCTGCTTCTCTGCTGAATGGTGGAAAAGAGAGTTCACATGCATGACACTACAACCCACGGATGATTTAGCACTCAGTCCCTCAGTATATACATTTACTGTGGTGAAACTGGTGGTGGCAAGAAATTTATAGGTGGCAAGTGGTGCATATGGTTAGCTCCCAATGCATCAGTGCAAATGGCCTTGCTTAACAGAGTGAGTATTCAGAGACCAGGTCAAATGCTGAGGCAGTAGCATGGTTCTGTGCCTGGAAAATGTCCTGTGGCTGACTTTTAACAGTAAAGTTAGGTTTGTAAAGTCACACAATGCAGATCCCAGTGCCTGAAAGCTACATTCTGGGCTGGCCCTGCATGTCAGGTTTATAAACGGCCAATCTAGATAGCAAAATGCAGACCAACTCAAGCAGCAATGTAGTAAGGAATTTCGATTGAAACTTGATTGAAAAATTGGCTACACTTTTCTTGGCAGAGCTAAAAAAAAAGATGTCTGTCCTCCTAGGACAATAGCAAGAAACTAAGCCAGGCTGGGCAGATGAAGGGTTATATGGGGACTGGCTTACGATATTTCTATTTGTCAGTGTCCAATCCTCATGTAGGCAGCAGTATAACAAACCCTACTGTATCTTAATTCCTGTGTCGCTCCATGAATGTGAAAAAAATAATGTATAGGTAGAGACCGGATCATATAAAGGATAATTGCACTTATAAAGTACAAAGTGGTAGACTGAGTATGCAAACTATATAGCATATACAGTGTAAACAATAGAACATACCAGAATCAGTTGCCTGTGGCATCCAAATCATTTGGTTACCAATGCCGTACCTCTGTTTTCCTCATCACTACCCACACCAAGCATTGATTTTGAATATGTAACATTTTGTAAACTTTTCACTGGTAACCAGCATATCACAGGTCTTGTCCCTCAGTCCATAGGAACAAAAGGTGTACAAAGGGGGTAGGCAGGAAAAGAGCCATAGGCACAGTGCAGAAACTAGAGCCACTTACTGTCGGATGAAAATCTTTAAACCAATATTTTTGCTGCAACAGGTATTTTAGTACTTAGTTTGCCTTTTTAATCCGCAACAATTCTTTATATGTGCAGTTGTCCTTTAAGTCAACTCTTTAGTGTGTAGATATGTTTACCAGTAGAGGGAGGTCTGCCAAGTAACTAGCAGGATTGGTACATTCCTCCTCTTTCTTGCTGACGCATGAACAGTCAAATAATTGATATCATGCATGATCCACGTCAGTGCTGGGATTGTTGGAAAGTCACTTGAATAGCCTGTCGAATTATTTTAGATTATAGTGGTAACTCTATTGAAATCTACTCCAGCAGAGATGAAATGAAAACCAACAAAAGAGAATATTGAACTGCATTATAAGACACCTTTTGTAAACATACTATTAACTGTGATGGATCTCAATTTTAGAGGCATTTCATAATGCAATCCACTATACTGTCTGCTAAATACAAAGTACAGATTCAAGGGAACAATTAATATGACATGTAGAAACTGGTAATGTATTTTTATAGAAATGTGCGTAGTTTTTGCAGCTGTAATTTGTCGTCCTTCCCTTATAATTTTGAAAGTCCTGTATAATAAGTAGTGCAGGTATATTATATATACTTTTGCAGTAGGTCTTTCATTCTGAAGTCCTAACTACAGTTCAAACACACACACTAGGGCATGTGTTACTTTGTATTTAGTGAAACTTTCTGTATGTTTTTGACAGCTAGGCCTCATGCATACCAACTGTGATGGGCTGAAAATTATGCTGGATGTAAATGCTGCAGGTGCCATGTAAGCGGTTGTACGCCATAAGTGGCGATGCTTCTGTGCATCTGCATTTCCCCATGCATGCGCGTATTAAGCATTTGTGAAATACATTTACAAGAGTATGGATGCCAAGACCATTCATGAATGGTAGGTTGTATGTGGCACCTGCGGCTCCCCGGGGGCTGCAAATTTTTTAATTAAACACTCAGCATATTTTCAGTCTCTCACTGTGTATGTGAGGCCTTATGGCAACAGTGCTAACCAATGAGCTACTATGTTTGACTCCTGTCTCAAGGAGGAATGAGTTGGTTTCTAAACGTATTTATTTATCTTGCAGCTAAATAGCATTAACCAAGGATCACACCTGACTGCGGGTTCTTCATCTCTAGAGGAGCTGATGGATAAGGCCTATGATCAGTTTCATATTCAGATCAAAAAAGTGCAAATGCTGTTTGGGACCTCAGGTATAATGACATAAATGCTTAACAGAAATATTAAGTATAATACTTTTTGTCTGGAATGATTCCTCAGCCAGAATATGGTATGTCCTTAAGTGAACCTGTATTAAAGCCCTCCCCCTTCAATGTATAACGCATCTTCCTTTGCTTACCTTCCCTTGCAAAGCTTTTCAAATAAAATTAGTTTGGTACATGCACTCAGCTAAGCATGGTGTCCGCTTTTAACATGGCTGGCCTGGTGATGGCTGCTTAGGCACCAAGGAACCAATACATATAAATAAACTGATTTTCAGTAGGGCTGTAGCACAAATAGGGGTGGCGGATAAGGGATGGCAAAGTATGTAAAAGTACAGGAGAGTGCCTTCTAAACAGCAAGGGTTTTTTTTTTATTGATTGTACATTACAGGGCACGGGAGCTAAATCTAGCCATACACTCTCTGAATTCTGAAATTCGGTATCCCTGCTGGCTTGATAAATATTAATTATAAAGCCGACTTTTTTTATTAATGGAGTTGGGCCAAAAATTGTTGGGCAAGCAGCGTCTGCAGCCAATCACCTGTACGCACTATACGGGTAATCTGATAGCTGGCGCTAGTGGATTTTTAAAATACAAAATGCCACTGGGCGTCTTAGGGAGCCATACCCGGACCCTGCCAGAAGGAGGATGTGGCCTGTAATATTGCTTCAGTCACTGGTTCCTGCATTAGGCTTTCACCTAGGCACATCGTGTAATGTGCTGAATTAGCCTCAGGGTTTTTTACAGGTCCAATGTTGTGGCATTACCTGCTGGTTTGACCCAGTCCCTGAAGACCCCTTAGGGGACGTGCCAACTGGAAGATCAAAATTCTGAAAGGGGCTTGCCGCTAGCATCCACTATCCACCCAGCAGGATGTCCCGTGTGCTTATTCCAGGAGCGCTAGCTGTGTCTTTCTCTGTCATAGCCAAGTGGCAGGGATAGTCTGGCATTTTTTCTTTTGTTCATTTTTTTTTTAAGTTTAGCACCATAATGTGGTTTGGGTCTTTCTTTTTAGGCTGTACAGAACACGGGGATCCTTGGATGTACAGGGCCTCTCTGCCTACTTTGACTGGTCACAAAAGGCACACCCTTCCTGCTCTGTGGTAGCAATCCAAAAATACCATAGGGGAAACATTTCACCACAATTGGATAAGTATAGGCACAAGGCAATGGGCCCGGGTGCCCAGCTGGCACATGCTCAGCTCATGGTCGCGGATTAAGGGGTTAGTGTCATTCACCACAGGGTTCCACTACCCACAAATCTCACTGCTCTCCCTATCAAAGTTGCTTTCCTCAGTCCCCCTAGCTCCCTGAGGCATACTCCCCTCCTACTGTTTAGCCAGAGATGAATTCCCGGGTACAATGTCTGCATTAATAGTTAGATTGTTGGCTCTTTAAGAGGCATTGGATTGCAGGGGCTGCAAAAGAGTTCACTCATCCACCAAAGAGTTTATCCCTGATTTATCCTTTGACTGCACTGCTACTTCATGCTGAAGGGGAGGAGGATGGTACCTGATTTTGTAGTGTTTGATGTAATAGGCCCATTCCTCCAAATACTCTCTCTCAAACTGGAGGACATCATTCTAGCCTTACTGACATAGTGCACACATGCCTTGCCTGAGAGCTGCCATCGTTGGCCAAGAAAAGTCACCAATGTAGGTTCACTGACCTGCCTCAGTCTGCATAACCTTCCATGTACACTCGCTTTTACAGCCTCTGTTTTAGGGGAAAAATCTTTGTTCCCTCCTTAGTATTTTGCTCTTCATATTGAAGAGGAGTTTCTAAAGAAATATGCAATCCCAGTTTATGACCCTGCCATTTCCTACCTTAATGATACCTTTGGCTCAAGGCTTGGTCTGCAGAACTTTTGTGCTAGAAGGGAAGAGTCCCTTTTTGTCCCAGAAAACAGGTCAAAACTCCTACATTACTTTTCTGCTTTTTGGTTAGATCTATTGTAGACTCTGTGCTTATCAGTTAAATATCAGATATGACCACTATCTGCGTTTTTTTTTTTTTATAGTGGGGGTAGGTAAGTTTGCACTGTACACTCCACACTTAGCCCTGATATTACAGTATTTCCAAAACCAATGCCGACCAAGGTGGGTCTTCAGTCCCAGAGATCAAAAAGAGCTGCTTTTTTTTCCTGAAAGCCTTATTATCCATGTCCAAGTCAGGAAGCCCTGAATGTCTATGCCCTTCTATGAGGCGGGGCATCCCACTTGTCAGAGTGGACATCTGTTGATCTATTCAACCATCTAGTCCAAGAACATTTCAGACACCATTGTCTAGAACATCATGTACCGGGGCTGCAAATGAGAGTTTTGGTCTGTATTTTCCTTCATGATTTAGACTATGCTGGCCTTCCCGTAAGGGCAGATGTGCTCTCCAGCGACTCCTCTCTCAAGGGGTCACTCCCATTCTACAGTAGTGAAGGTTTCAGGGTTTCTACGCAAATCTATTCACTGTCCCCCAAGCAGATGGAGGCATTCGTCCATTCTGGATCCAAGAATTCTCAACGGGCTACTGTTTTGCTTTGTGTCTTTTAAGATCAATTTGCAATAAGGCAAAGAAGCATAAGACCTCTGTGGTGTTTTCATGTGCTTTACTAAACAAGAATGCTGCACAAATAAACGACGTATCATTTTAGGAAAACCATATATAATATGCACAAGCTATCTATTGTTTCAGACAAATGAGTATGGATGCAACATGGATACACTAAACAGTTACTTAACTTGGGTGTTATCCCCAGATGAAAATCCCTCCTTGCACAGTCTTTATTTGGTCTTATGGAGTCCCCTTCCAGAGTCTGCTTTCTTCTACCCAGGATTTCTTCCAGACTGCTCATTGCTTCTTGGAGTCCTCCAAAAAACTTCCTTTGTGGTTATCGCATAGCTCTGTGTTCCCTCCCCCTACTTCCTGCCAACATCACTTCCTGTTTGTGACAGACTCAACCAGGACAGGGGCTTTTGGAGAGGACTAGGGACAAGCCTCCTACCCACTGAATTATGGCCCATGGAGAGAGCAGATCATTCCCTAATGGTGGACAACCAAGTGATGAATGCTGACAGGCTTGGATTAATTCTCTGAATAAGGGCAATAAAGGATCCCTTCTAGAGTGGATGGAAAGGTGTAATATTAATCTTCTACAGGTTAATGGTCAGAGGAAATATGGTGGTCCTCCTGCAGACTGGGTTGGAGAGGCTGCTTCACTTGGGATAGAAATATTTATTTATCAACCATATTCCTCAAGATATTTATGCAGATAAATTAATTCCACCTTTTCAGGCTACTGGAACATTGTATGTGTTTGTCTCATAGACTGTTGTAGACTTTTGCTGGACAGTCTGAGGTGAGGTGGGATCATTGTTTGTGTCTGTCCCATTGTTTGCCTCCTAGGCATGCATTCACATTAAGTCACCTATTGTTTCTGTCTGTCTGATCATCTCTTGAAGATATGATTAATATTGTGACCACTGTACCTTGTTATGTTTATGCTTATAATAATGTGTAATTTACAGTGTATCCAGGGTTGTTGGTTGGGTGCCGAACGGTCTGAGCACCTAGGCTGTTTTAAGTGGCTAGTTGTTAATTAGTTCATGTTCATTAGATCACAATCAGCTATTAGTTGCTAGAGGTAGATAAGCATACTGTTAATTGGCTGTTCCTTTGCTATGTTAATTATATTCCTGTATATAGTTTCCTTTGCATTCGATAATGTGATTAGGCTCACCCGATATGGTGTGCTATATATTCTGTGTGATTTTACAATAAAGTTAGTTCCAGTTCTAGTTTGCATCTAAGCTAGTGTCATATAGTCTTTGGTGCTCAGCTACAATACCTTTTTTGGGTCCAAACTGGAGGAAGCTATATCTTGACAGAGGCACCCAAGCTGGGTGCTGGACGGCTCCGTCACATGGTTCAATGAGCGCCATGAATCAAACAAGTTAATTAGCATATGAATAGAGGAAGCCAGCTTCTAAAAACAATACATGGTCCCTAACATGTATTATACTTATATTTATGCTATAGAAATCACTAAAATAGAAATAGCAACACAGCTCCTTTACCTGCAAATCCTCCGCATGGAATCTGCTCAGTCAGTCATTGCTTCCCTCCAACTGGGGGATCTTCTGGCTTTTGTTGACATTTAGGATGCCTACCTAACGTCATTTTTTCACCATGTCAGCGCTACCTATGTTTTTGCTGTGGGTGAATAACATTATGAACTATTGCCTTTCCGTTTGGCCTGTCCACAGCAACTCATGTCTTCACCAAGGTGTTGGCACCTGTCTTAGTTTTGCTCACTCCTGGGGCATTGCCTTTGTGGGTTACCTGGACAATCATTCCTGACTCTGTTTACCAGTGTCCTATGGGACAGTACAGACCCTGCAGATCTTTAGTTGCATCCTAGGTCTCTAGATGTCCATAAGGGATCTGAGTTTCTAAGCCTGATCTTGGAATGGCTCTCTCTGGAGTCTTCCTCCCTCCTGTCTCTGCACTAATGTATGCATTCCCTGTGGTTCAGGGGCCACCTGACCATTTGCTTTTGCAAGATGGTTTTGGGGCTATGGCGACCTCCTTTGTGATGCTTCCTTATGCCAAAGGACAAAACTGGCCTTGCCCTGGCATAGGGCTTAGATCCTGTGTCCTGCAATGTATTCCATGAAAATAAGTAAAAATCCTGTTTTTTTTTTTTTGTTTTGTTTTGTTTTTTTTTCCCAGGACCTTAAACCTGTGTTACACCTAAAACATTTTACTCTCTAGCTGTCCTCTAACCTAAGCTGCCAATAAAAGCTGTTTAATTTTTCAGCATCTCCAAGCTCCATCTGCCTACTGGCATCTCAACATCTCTTTGGTAGTTGAAAAAAATTAAGTGCTTCTCTAGAAGCACTTTAGTGCTCAACATGAGGATTCCTTTTGTATCATGTAGTGTCTTTCTTGAAAGTTATCACTTTGAAAAACTATATGAGCTTATTTGGGGCACAGTCGCATGTCTTTGATCCCCATATACTTTAATGGCAGTGCCTGAAAAATGTCTTAAAACGCACGTTTTTCCTTCTGTTAATGAATATCTAAACTAGGTAAACTTTGAAAGGGAAAGATAGAAGCTGATAAGTATATTCTTGCCTGTTCCTAAATAACAAAGTATACCTTCCACAAGCCCACACTTTATTGTTTATTTACTCTCTATGAAGTTGGAGTAGGTAAAAGGACCAAGACCATAGTCGGCAAGCCCCCGACTAGGAGCCATTTTCAGAATTCCCCAACAGGACACACCAGACACGGGTTTGTTGTAGTTGTTTTGTTTATGCACTTTGTAGGTGGTTAATTGATAAATTGAACCTATTTATTGCATTATTTGTGACATGTATCAAATATGCAAAATATGAACTAAGAATTATTAATTAAAATGTTTTATCTTTTATATAAAACTATTTATTACCAATCATGGATCTCTGTGAAATTACTTTTAAATTATAAACTGTCTTTGAAGCGGCTTGTCCACAGCCTTGGAACAGTTCATTTATGAGAATCCAAACTGGATTACTCATGATGTTCGGGAAAGGTACACCAATCCTCTCAGCCCACTTAATAATGAAAATACAAAACCCAATTTAAATCTTAATGCACACGGGTCAATAGTTACTCAAAGCAAAACCTTAATTTAAGTTCTTTTTTAATCTGATTCTAGTCTGATTATTTTACAATTTTTTTTACATGTTTTCCAAGTAGTAGTAGAGATTGAACATAGCATTTTCCATTTCTGTTTTTTATATTTGTTCAGTCAGCGGACTGATACTTTGACTTCTTAGCTCTCTTTGCTGCATTGCTTGCATATACAGTATCTCACAAAAGTGGGTACACCCCTCACATTTTTGTAAATATATTATTCTATCTTTTCATGTGACAAGACTGAAGAAATTACATTTTGCTACAATGTAAAGTAGTGAGTGTACAGATTGTTTAACAGTGTAATTTTGCTGTCCCCTCAAAATAACTTAACACAGCCATTAATGTCTAAACCGCTGGCAACAAAAGTGAGTACACACCTACGTGAAAATTTTCAAATTGGGCCAAAGCGATTTTCCCTCCCCGGTGTCATGTGACTAGTTAGTGTTACAAGGTCTCAGATGTGAATGTGGAGCAGGTGTGGTACATTTGGCTCTCACTCTCTTACTGGTCACTGGAAGTTCAACATGGCACCTCATGGCAAAGAACTCTGAGGATCTGAAAAAAAAGAATTGTTGCTCTACATAAAGATGGCCTGGGCTATAAGAAGACTGCCAAGACCCTGAAACTGAGCTGCAGCATGGTGGCCAAGGCCATACAGCGGTTCAACAGGACAGGCTCCACTCTGAACAGGCCCCGCCATGGTCAACCAAAGCAGTTGAGTGCACAAGCTCCGCGTCCTATCCAGAGATTGTCTTTAGGAAATAGACCTACGAGTCCTGCCAGCATTGCTGCAGAGGTTTAAGCGGTGGGGGGGGGGGTCTGTCTGCCAGTGCTCAGACCATACACCGCACACTGCATCAAATTGGTCTGTGTGCCTGTCATCCCAGAAGGAAGCCTCTTCTAAAGATGATGCACAAGAAAGCCCGCAAACAGTTTTCTGCAGACTAAGGACATGGATTACTGGAACCATGTCCTGTGGTCTGATGAGAGAAAGATAAACTTATTTGGTTCAGATGGTGTCAAGCGCATGTGGCGGCAACCAGGTGAGGATTACAAAGACAAGTGTGTCTTGCCTACAGTCAAGCATGGTGGTGGGAGTGTCATGGTCTGGGGCTGCATGAGTGCTGCCGGCACTGGGAGCTACAGTTCATTGAAGGAACCATGAATGCCAACATGTACTGTGACATACGGAAGCAAAGCATGAACCCCTCCCTTCGGAGACTGGGCCGCAGGATAGTATTTCAACATAACGAGCCCGAACACACCTCCAAGATGATCACTGACTTGCTAAAGAAGCTGAGGGTAAAGGTGATGGACTGGCCAAGCATGTCTCCAGACCTAAACCCTATTGAGCATCTGTGGGGCATCCTCAAATGGAAGGTGGAGGAGCACAAGGTCTCTAACATCCACCAGCTCCTTGATGTCCTGAACTGCATGCCCAGGAGGGGTAAGGCAGTGCTGGAAAATAATGGTGGCGACACAAAATATTGACACTTTGGGCCCAATTTGGACATTTTCTCTTAGGGGTGTCCTCACTTTTGTTGCCAGCGGTTTAGACATTAATGGCTGTGTTTTGAGTTATTTTGAGGGGACAGCAAATTTACACTGTTATACAAGCTGTACACTCACTACTTTACATTGTAGCAAAGTGTCATTTCTTCAGTGTTGTCACATGAAAAGATATAGTAAAATATTTACAAAATGTGAGGGGGTGTACTCACTTTTGTGAGATACTGTATTATTGGAGTAAACTATATTAGAATAGACAACATTATTGCAAGGCCACCCCTGTAAACATGTTTCACTTACTGTCTATACCGAATTAAAGAGCAAATTTTATTAGGACTGGGCTTCATTTATCAAAGTATCTGAAAGAAAAATCAGTTTTTGCTTAGTAACCTATGACCTATTTTAAAAATATTTAGAATCTGGTTGCTGTGCAGTACAAACCGTTCTTTTGGGCACTTTAATAAATGAATAAATACCTTTTCACATACTGCAATGATTATAATGCACCAAACACACAGTCCTACGTGCTCATATATTTTTTTTATTTGTGTTTGTGCAGGGATGATCGGCTGAATTAAATGTATCTAAAATATAATGATCAGCAAACATTTTTAAAATGTTTTTATTGTGTTTGGTTTTTTTATTTATTTTTTGCGTGAGTGCAGGTGAGGACTGGAAGAAGGCCCGGGCAATGAATTCCTCATCTCTCCATCTTCTGCAGCCTCTGGATATTGATTTGCAGCTTGGAAAAGCCATGGTAGAGCGAGACAGCAGAATGCCAAGGTGAGGGCCTTGTACAGTTTAGGACATTTTTTTTTCTTTTTGTATAAACCTTTGTACCAAACCCACTTTTTTGATCTACTGTGTTCTTTCTGTCACAAGTTTTCTGTAACCAAACATTAAGACCCAGAATATGTTGAATTGTTTTCTGAAATGTGTAAGCTCAAATGCGGGGTATGTACATTACACATTAATAATTGTACACCATTACTGGCTCCAGATAGCACAGTACTGCTTCCTCTAACAGTATCTTGTGCACTATGCAGAAGGAACTGCATAGGCGCAGGGAAGAGGGGGGAGCAAGGGAATGGCTTTCTGCCCTGTAATCTGTTTCTGGGGATGCATGTAAATGCCAGATGGGAGTGCACATGCAAAAGTGTCTCCATAGGACTTCCTAGGGTGACAGAGCCACTCGAAAACGGAACCTAGGGAAAAGATTTTGCAAGAGAAGAATGCAAAGCAAAACACATGATGATGGTAAAAGAAAAACAAAGATGGTAAGCACTGAGGTCAGCAGCACTAAATGCTATTTACATCTGTGGCTTGGAAAATGTTTTGTATATAAACACATGAGCCCATTGAGTTATTTTACATAGTTTTGTCTTGCTCAAATGCAATACTGAGAACTTTACCAAATGCTTTAGGCCAGGGATATGCAATTAGCGGACCTCCAGCTGTTGCAGAACTACAAGTCCCATGAGGCATAGCAAAACTCTGACAGCCACAAGCATGACACCCAGAGGCAGAGGCATGATGGGACTTGTAGTTTTGCAACAGCTGGAGGTCCGCTAATTGCTCATCCCTGCTTTAGGCTAAGATTATTTTCATTGTAGGTTTAAAGTGTCTGGAGAGTTACCGTCGTTGCGCCTCAGGACCTCTGACCGCAAACTCCAAGGAGTATTTGAACTTGTTAACAGCATCCCGCTGCCTCAACAGCATGCAGTTACTCCAGCTACAAAAGAGAAGAGGGTAAATATGTCCGAAAAAACCCTTTAAATTAATGGTATTTTGGGGCAGACCGCGCTAAACACTCAGTACTACTTGGTAAGGTGAGCTGCCATACACTGACCAAACAAAATCATAAAGTAATAAAAGTAAAGATTATAGCGCTCAACCTTAGGAGTATAGATATAGCCCACTTTAGTGAAAGGGAACTTATATGTTAGAAATGAGAACTGGAATCGTGTTGAGCATATGAATATAATGGCTCAGGTGAGTATGTATGTCCCTAGATATCCACCAGGGGTGTACCACAGATGTAAAAGCTTAAATCTGTATTTTATCCAGTGTGGACATATACAATAGTAGAAAACGAAAAAAAAGGGGGG
>BLSH010025828.1:396703-408995 GCA_018402905.1 Glandirana rugosa
GTTCTACATTTGGTAACCACTCGGAGTTTTTGTCCTTCCGGTTTAATCTCAAACGGTTTTTTGTAGATTTTTTCGGAAGTGTCAAGACCTTGTTGTAGGATCCCTGTCTACTTTGGTTCTAGTTGAACATGGTCTCACCACCCTTCTCTTCTCATACCTTTTCCTTTCCTTGACGAGTACTAGATTTCGTATGGTGGAGTAGTCACTTCGTACCACCACCATCACACTACGGCACCCGTAGATACCGACGGTTACCTTGACCAAGAGAACATAAATAACTACTAAACTGAACCCTCTTTGGTTGCTTTCGCAGTATGCTTCGGGTCATTGTCCATCAGCACTGTGAAGCGCCGTCCAATGAGTTCTGAAGCATTTGGCTGAATATGAGCAGATAATATTGTCCGAAACACTTCAGAATTCATCCTGCTGCTTTTTTCAGCAGTCAAATCATCAATAAATACAAGAGAACCAGTTCCATTGGCAGCCATAGATGCCCACGGCATCACACTACCACCACCATGCTTCACTGATGAGGTGGTATGCTTTAGATCATGAGCAGTTCCTTTCCTTTTCCATACTCTTCTCTTCCCACCACTCTGGTACAAGTTGATCTTGGTTTCATCTGTCCCTAGGATGTTGTTCCAGAACTGTGAAGGCTTTTTTAGATGTTTTTTGGCAAACTCTAATTTGGCCTTCCTGTTTTTGAGGCTCACCAATGGTTTACATCTTGTGGTGAACCCTCTGTATTCACTCTGGTGAAGTCTTCTCTTGATTGTTGACTTTGACACACATACACCTACCTCCTGGAGAGTTTTCTAGATCTGGCCAACTGTTGTGAAGGGTGTTTTCTTCACCAGGGAAAGAATTCTTCGGTCATCCACCGCAGTTGTTTTCCGTGGTCTTCGGGGTCTTTTGGTGTTGCTGAGCTCACCGGTGCATTCTTTCTTTTTAAGGATGTTCCAAACAGTTGATTTGGCCACACCTAATGTTTTTGCCATCTCTCTGGTGGGTTTGTTTTGTTTTTTCAGCTGAATGATGGCTTGCTTCACTTATAGTGACAGCTCATATTGATCTCATATTGAGAGTTGAGATTCCAAATGCAAATAGCACACTTGAAATTAACTCTGGACCTTTTTATCTGCTCCTTGTAAATGGGGTAATGAGGGAATAACACACACCTGGTCATGGAACAGCTGAGCAGCCAATTGTCCCATTACTTTTCGTCCCTTAAAAAGTGGGTGGCACATATACAAACTGTTGTAATTCCTACATCGTTCCCCTGATTTGGATGTAAATACCCTCAAATTAAAGCTGAAAGTCTGCAGTTAAAGCACATCTTGTTTGTTTCATTTCAAATCCATTGTGGTGGTGTATAGAGCCAAAAAGATTAGAATTGTGTCGATGTCCCAATATTTATGGACCTGACTATTTCAGTTTGCTTTCGCTCTGAGCATATTGGTTATCTTCAATGTAGAATATGGAAATTTTGGCCCTTTGAAGGACTTGAGGGTTGAGTACAAGGCTGGGATAGGTATTCTGAGGCAAATTTAAAGAAACAAACGAGCCTTTTTCTCTTACGTTCATTGACGGACGCAGCAGCTCTATTCATGACATGTGGGTTATGCCACCTTTCACTAGGAGTGGACTAGGCAGAACACAGTGCAGCTAAAAGCAGACACAGCCCCTCCCAGGGGGCAGTCCTCACTTGGTATATGAATTGTGATGTGTTACTCTCACGCTCCCACTAAAACAACAATTCATTTGTGCTTAAATTGATATTAAATATTAAATTGTTCCTGTGGCAGCTGCAATCGCTAAATAGTTATCCGTGACTATTATGCAAGATTTAAAAATACTGCAAAAAATAATGAAATTCAGCGCACACAGAAATCTGAGATAGAAATTGATTGCAAGCTAAGCACAAAAAAGGCAATTCATAAACCTTCCTATGTATAACGAATAATCAATTGGTCAGTGCAGCGCAAACAAAAAGTCTCTTAAGCAGCAAAGGGCAGTAATCGGTGATGTCCTTTTATAAATGAATATCGTAACCATTGGACAACAGTTTCCAACATCCTAAGGATAAAGTGTCAAATGCATATCCCAGTGAAAAAAGTGCCTGAATTTGAGAAGCATGCAGGTGAGGAAAAAACGTGGATCCTGCCACCATAGACACTCCCAGCCTCTCACCTCATTTACTCGACCCGTAGGGGTCACACAGCATGTGTAAATCTCAAGAAGTCTGGTCCTGACAGCACTCTCAATGTTTCTGGGATATGACCAGGGAAATCCTCACAGATGTTGTGCATATAAAAACAAATAGAACAGATCTAGTGCTCTCCGTTCGTTTAAAAAAGCCTTCATTTATTAAAAGGAGATTACTCACATGGTTCCGCACCTCCACTGGTGCTAGTATAAAAACAGACTGATGCAGACTAAGAAGGGCAGCGGTGGATAATGACGACTAACGTGGCTTCAAACTCCGTACGCGTTACGTCTGGTAGGCGGGGACGTCAGATGAAGCACGTCAGAGACCCTTTCTGTTTATGTAGCGTCATATCCTAGTCATGTGACAGCCGCTGCAGCCAATGAAAACCCTCAACAAATTGACAGCAGGGAAAAATTTTTATTTATTTTCCCGCTCAGAGGTAACTTCCGGGAGTTAATTCTGGAGGAATATGCCATCCGGGGACAAGAGTAGAATAGGGCGGGTCCGCACACACTAATCACCTAGGAGGAACTGATGTGACAGCGTCACCGTTTCTATGGCTATAGTTCCGGTTCCTTTCATCATCTAGGACCAATTGCAAGAAGGGGCATGCCTGCCAGTGCTAGCCACTGAAGTGGAACACACGTAGTATTTCCGCTGTCCCCTGGTGAGTACTTCCGGTTCATTTTCCCTGCTGTCAATTTGTTGAGGGTTTTCATTGGCTGCAGCGGCTGTCACATAACTAGGATATGACGCTACATAAACAGAAAGGGTGTCTGACGTGCTTCATCTCACGCTGAAGAAGTCCCCGCCTACCGGACGTAACGCGTATGGAGTTTGAAGCCACGTTAGTCGTCATTATCCACCGCTGCCCTTCTTAGTCTGCATCAGTCTGTTTTTATACTAGCACCAGTGGAGGTGCGGAACCATGTGAGTAATCTCCTTTTAATAAATGAAGGCTTTTTTAAACAAACGGAGAGCACTAGATCTGTTCTATTTGTTTTTTATGCACAACATCTGTGAGGATTTCCCTGGTCGTATCCCAGAAACAGTGAGAGTGCTGTCAGGACCAGACTTCTTGAGATTTACACATGCTGTGTGACCCCTACGGGTCGCGTAAATGAGGTGAGAGGCTGGGAGTGTCTATGGTGGCAGGATCCACGCTTTTTTCTCACCTGCATGCTTCTCAAATTCAGCCACTTTTTTCACCGGGATATGCATTTGACACTTTATCCTTAAGATGTTGGAATATGTTGTCCAATGGTTACGATATTCATTTATAAAAGGACATCACCGATTACTGCCCTTTGCTGCTTAAGAGACTTTTTGTTTGCGTTGCACTGAAGATTTAAAAATAAAAAATGTGCTCAGCGCTACCAAAGTGAATAAAAAATATATTACTGCATTCATATATGCTTCACATGCGCTTTTAGATCTATTGTTTTTTAGAAATGTAAATAATAGGCAAAGTGCTCAGCACTTATCACAGGTGTGCAAACATTCAAACAAATTGTGTCATATGATGGCCTACATTCATTGTAGATTTGACAATATATCATGCATAAATTAGTTGTAACTATTGTGTTCAACACTCTGTGCCACATATAAATCAAACACTGTGTCTCAAGGCTGGACACAATTTGTGCAATTGGTAACCCTGCATGTGCTCAAAAGATTTTCATTAATTAATGTGTCTCAAGGCTGGACACAACTTAACTAAAACATAAATTCCACAAATCAGAATATACAGTGTATCTATTAATGTGCATAACAAAAAATGTTTCTTTAAAGTCTTCAATTTGTTTTTGTGCCTTCTTAAATCTGGTATCCTTCCACCAAAAACAGTGATATGTTTGTGATGTTCACAGGAATTAATTTTTGTGACACTAATCCACTCTGTGCCACCTTTTTGTGCTCTAGCCTCTCACCTGAGTGTGCTAGGGCCTTAGCACGTAAAGGTTTCTTTGCTGTGATGATGTGATGGTAGTGTTTCTCCACCAGAGGTCTCTCTATGCTCCTAATGGAGCCCTCCTTCCTCCAATGGTGTGCCTGGATCCTCCGAGCTTATACTTCTAGTTTTGTTCTCAGCATATATTGGAGAAGAATTGAAAAGCTCCGTGGTGTGATATAGTTTTAAAAGTTTATTTAAATAAAACAAATAAAGAACTCACATTTAAAATCCTAAAAAACGGCGCCTCTCCACGAGCAGCGAACACGTCACTTTAAATTTCGTCACTTCCGGTCACCTCCGCTGCTTGCGGAGAGGCGCCGTTTTATAGGATTTTAAATGTGAGTTCTTTATGTGTTTTATTTAAATAAACTTTTATAACTATATCACACCACGGAGCTTTTCAATTCTTCTCCCATATATGCTGAGAACGAAATAAAGTAGTATAAGCTCGGAGGATCCTGGCACACCATTGAAGGAAGGAGGGCTCCATTAGGAGCATAGAGAGACCTGTGGTGGAGAAACACTACCATCACATCATCACAGCAAAGAAACCTTTACGCGCTAAGGCCCTAGCACACTCAGGTGAGAGGCTAGAGCACAAAAAGGTGGCACAGAGTGGATTACAGTCACAAAAATTAATTCCTGTTAACATCACAAAAATATCACTGTTTTTGGTGGAAGGATACCAGATTTAAGAAGGCACAAAAACAAACTGAAGACTTTAAAGAGACATTTTTTTGATATGCACATTAATAGATACACTGTATATTCTGATTTGTGGAATTTATGTTTTAGTTTAGTTGTGTCCAGCCTTGAGACACATTAATTGATGAGAATCATTTGCGCACATGCAGGGTTACCAATTGCACAAATTGTGTCCAGCCTTGAGACACAGTGTTTGATTTATATGTTGCACAGAGTGTTTAACACAATAGTCACTACTAATTTATGCATGATATATTGTCAAATCTACAATGAATGTAGGCTATCATATGACACAATTTGTTTGAAAATTTGCACACCTGTGATAAGTGCTGAGCACTTCGCCTATTATTTACATTTCTAAAAAACAATAGATCTAAAAAACGCATGTGAAGCATATATGAATGCAGTAATATATTTTTTATTCACTTTTGGTAGCGCTGAGCACATTTTTTATTTTTAAACCTCACTTGATATAACCCCTCCACCTTGCTAAGCACACTCAGTTTTTTCTGCCTAGTGCAAGGAGTAGGACCTGGTGCCCTGCTGGGACCTGTGTTCCCCTGTTTTCTTTTCCTTTTTCTTTTTCTGAAGATATACCACCGCACCTGGAAGGCTTACATTGCCAGGTGCGAGGCGGGGGGGTGGAACCCCCGTTCATTTTCAGTGGCACGGGTGCTGGCCTTCCTTCAATAAGGCCTAGACCACAAGCTGGCGTTGAGCACTATCAAGGAGCAGGTTTCTGCCCTGGCGATCTCTTTTCAGCGTCCCTTGGCGACGCATTCTTTCATTCATACTTTTGTACAAGGGGTTCGTCATGTCGCCCCCCCGGTTCGGTCGCCTTTGGTGCCATGGGACCTTAACTTGGCCCTCTTAGTGCTTCAGAAGCCACCCTTCGAAAATATCAGGGAAATCTCTTTGCAGCTGCTTTCACAGAAGGTGGTTTTCCTGGTGGCTATCACATCCGCCAGGTGGGTGTCTGAGCTGGCGGCTCTGTACTGTAGGTCTCCGTATCTGGTCCTACATAGGGATAAGGCGGTTTTGCGCCCGTCACCTTCCTTTTTTACCGAAGGTGGTATCTTCTTTTCACATCAATGAGGACATTGTCCTTCCTTTGCTGTGCCCGCGCCCATCTCACCCTAAGGAGGTTGCCTTGCACTTTCTGGATGTGGTCAGGGCTCTCCGGGTGTATTTGGCGGCTACGGCCTCCTTTCGGAGGTCGGATGCGCTCTTTGTTGCGGTGGCTGGCCCACGCAAGGGTTTGGCGGCCTCATCGGCCACTATTTCCCATTAGATTAGTGACCCATGCGTATACTATTCGAGGTCTGGAGCCCCCTTTTCCGGTCACAGCTCACTCTACCAGGGAGATTAGCACCTCCTGGGCTTTCCGACATCAGGCGTCGGTATCTCAAGTGTGCACGGTGGCTACTTGGACCTCTGTGCATACCTTCTCACAATTTTACAAAGTTGATGTTTCAGCATCATCGGATGCTGCTTTTGGCCACAAAGTTTTGCAGGCGGCGGTGTGAGGCGCGTCTGGTTACTCACGATGAGCTCTTCTGTTGGGTACAGTTTGTTGTTGCGTTACCCACCCCTCGTTTTGACACTGCTTTGGGACGTCCCCACATGTCATGAATAGAGCTGCTGCGTCCATAAGTGAACGTAAGAGAAAATAGGATTTTTTGACTTACCGTAAAATCCTGAGTTCATTGACGGATGCAGCGCTCCCCCCCCCCCCCTTTTGTTGAGTTTGTACTGCTTGTTACGAACTGAGTGTGCTTAGCAGGGTGGAGGGGTTATACCAAGTGGGGACTGTCTACTTTTAGCTGAACTGTGTTTTACCTAGTCCACTCCTAGTGAAAAATGGCATAACCCACGTGTCATTAATAGAGCTGCTGCGTCCGTCAATGAACTCAGAGAAAAGGATTTTATGGTAAGTCAAAAAAATCCTATTTTTATTTTTGGTAGCGAACGATGTATGTATTTTCTTTAAGACGATGATATTGGTACTAATGGTGTTGTTTGGATGGTGAGCTGTATTGGATTTCCACCAGACATATTGTTTGGTGTTGAGGCCAAATTATTTTAGTCTCATCTCACCCCCTTAAGCGCACCTTGAATATTCTAAGGCCACATGGAAAAATGTGTTATGGTCAGAGAAGACTAAAATGTAATGATTTGGCCTCAACACTAAACGATATATCTAGCGGAAATCCAACACCGCTCACCATTCAAATTACATCATTCCTACAGTAAAGCATGGAGGTGGTAATATCCTGTTATGGGGGTGTTTCTCTGCAGCAGGGGCTGGAACACTTGTCAGGATAGAAGAGAAATGGGGAAAAATACCACCAAATTCTTGAGGAAAATCTGCTGCCCTCTGCCAGAAAGTTGTCAATGGAAAGAAGGTTTACCTTCCAACCTGCCAGTGACCAAAAGCACAGCAAAAATTACCACACAGTGGTTGAAGGAGAAAAAGGTGAATGTCCTTGCATGGCTTAGTCAGAGCCCAAACTTAAACCCCATTGAAAAATTTGGAATGTCTTGAAGATTGCAGTCCACAAACGGCACCATCAAATTTAACTGAACCTGAGCATTTTGCAAAGATTGCAGTCTTGATGTGCACAGTTAGTAGAGACATACCCCAACAGACTAAAGGCTGTAATTAAAGCAAAAGGTGTTCCAACAAAATACTGACTTAAGGAGGGTGACCCTTTTTCCAACTCAGTAATTCTGTTTTTTAAAAATTTTTTCTGACCTGTTGGTGTTATATCTTTCACTTTGATGTTATAAGTTGCACTAGTAAATACAGCTGGATAAAACGAAAACTGTGTCTGTCTTCATTACAGGCTGCAATGCAACAAAATGTGATTATTTTAAAGTGGGGTGTATCTTTTTCTTTTCAAATGATGATTTTAAGATGTACGACCCCAATACCACAGAAGTTCTGATGCTGTGCAAAACCTACATAGAAACAGAATGCAATGATTTGCAGATCTCATAAACCCATATTTTATTCACAACAGAAAATAGAAATCATATCAAATGTTTAAACTGAGAAAATATAACTTTTTAGGAAAAAAAGATCTGCACTACTGTGAGCCAGATTCAGCTGTCAGCAGGCTAAAGCCTGCTGTCGGCTGACGTCACTGAGCCGGTCCAGGCTCTGCAACGATCTCAACAGTAATGTCAGGATTCACCCAGATACCTGATTGCTCTGCAGCTTGGCACTCCAGTGAATGCTGGAGGGGCAAAGCACAGACTGGGAAATTACAGGCACCGCTATGTGCTCAATCTCCTGTCCGCTCTGAGCAGTCAGGTGTTTGATCGCTCAGTTGGTGTAGAGCTGCCAGGGGACAGCTGCAGCAATGGATCGATGCTGCATCTACATAGGTGAGTATACTTTTTTTTAACCAATACTTGGTTACCAATAAGTGGTTACAAAATCACAAGGTTTTTTACCTTAATGCATTGCCAGCATTAGGGTAAGAAACCTTTCAATAGCTGTTGGCTTTCCCCCCTGAATACTTACCTGAGTCCTGTATCGATCCAGCAATGTGCCCGCCTTCAGCAGCACTGCTGTTTCTCCCAGGTCTCACAGGGCAGATTGATAGCAGCGGGAGTCCCTGCTGCTGTCAGTCAAATCCAGTGAGGAAGGAGTGAGCGGGGCTCGGCCACGCTATGCATGTCCACGGACACACATAGCCTGGCTCTGGAGCAAGCCCACACATCTTCCCCCATAGCAAGCGGCTTGCCATGGAAACAGACACAGAAGAGGAGGAACTCGTGTGTATTAGATTCATCAGCATACAGTAACTGCTTTATTTAAAGCGTGCATTAAATAAAAGGCAAATACACAGGCACGGTAACACATCTGTTATGCATTTGTGAGTTGAAACTTCTGTGTTTTCTAAAATACTAATAGGGTTTTGTTTTTCTCCGAAAAATTCAGGTCACAGCTGTCCCAATTTTATCCAGAAGACCAGAAAAACTCTTAAAACAAGAAATTGCAAAGTCTCTCTTTGTGGAGGAGGACTCATCAGGTAGCAACACATTGCATTTGTGCTATTTACCCACTCCCCTTTTCCCCAGTATATTGTATATATTTTATGAAACCACATATTAACTTATTACAGAAGGTATTTTTAATCAAATTATTTTTATTGTGTGCATCATAGCTATAGGTTTAGTGATAAATAATGGGGTATATACCTAAGGCACACCTTCTTGGTGCAGGGCACTTAGTTGTCAGAAGAGGCTTATCTTCGAATAAACATTCTATAACTTGGAGCGATTTGGTTGTCAGTATAGTGCTGAACAACTCTATTGCGAAGACTCCTGACAAGAATACAGTTGGAAGATGCCTTGGCTGTGGCCTACGTCAACCATCAAGGTGGCAGTAGAAGTTGTGTCTTCTGACAACCGACCCCTGCACCAAGAAGGTGTTCAGAACTGCTCCCCAGCCCAACAGGCTGGCATTCATTGTGAGAACAGTCTACGACTGTGGAGGAAAAGCTTGAATTAACTTCAGTGCCTTCAGTGCCAGAATGGTAATCCACCATGTCATTTGGAATGCACAATTTGGCCTTGGGGTTCAGGTGCATCAGACAAAGGACTGAGTCCATTTGTCCCACATGGCCAGAATGTTGAGTTCAAAGTTCTAAGGGAAGCAGACCTGAGTCTGTCTTGGATAGAACTTCATGGTGTGGCCCATCCGCTGTCCACATCCCAGGCATGGTTTCTTATTCATCAGCATCTGGTTTCGGGAAATGGGCTGTCTATCCATAGGTCTTTCAAGCCTTTTGCCACAGATTGGGGGAACACTGGATGTGCTCCTTCTGGTGTCCAAATTCAACAAATACTAGACAGGTTTGCCATCCAGGTCCAGGGACCTTTTGGCCTTAACAGTGCACACCGCCATGGGATTAGCTCAGTCTTTTCTATGTCTTTATGCTCTTCCAGGCCTTTCGGATTCTTTCATCCTTACCTTCTTGAAGGCTAGGAAATTGACTTCTGGTAAAGCCTTCCATCACACCTGAAGGAAGTAACCTCACTGTGTCTACATTAATACACTTGTTGGATTTGTTGTGATTTTGTTCCCCAGTGTCATTTTGTTAGTAATATTTAAATTTTTTTAACTAATATTTTTATATCACCTGGTTATTGAAGGTTTTTTCTTCTGTGAATTGGGTTTAGTGAGGGCAGTGCTGTAGTGCATATTTTGTTCTTATCAAACCTGAAGGACCTGTTTTGTATGGTGCATGTCGAGGGACTTTAACCCTAGATAGTACTCAGTGGGATGTTACCTCTCCTTCCTCCAGTCTGGTCTCGACCAAAAATTGGCCTTTAGTCCTAGTTCACACTGAATGAGGCATTCCTGTTCAAATCACATGCGATTCTGCAGCAGTGTGATTTGTGCCATTCGTTCAATATGGCTCTAATTGCGCCGCATCCGATTCAAAATCAAGCATGAACTTTTTTTTTTTTTTTTTGCCGCACCAGATTCGGATTGCGTAGGCGTTCACACCTATGGGAACCGATTCTGCAAATTGCACTGCGTTTTGTGAACTGATTTCGGGGTATCGTTAACATACACACACCCGCAGCAGTTTGCATGAACGGGGTGTGATTTTGATGCGGTGAGGAAACCCCACAGAATTGGCTGCAAATTCCACTTCACATCAGTGTGAACCAGGCCTTAAGGGACAAATCTTGGCCTTGTTTTTATGAGACCTTAAACCTCTTATTCTCTTATTATTGCCTTTGTTCAAGCCTCTAATGCCAGTTTCAGGTGTAAGGTGCTGTATGTTGCTGCTCTCTGAGTCTGTTCAGCCCTTCTTGAACTGCTATGTGGGCCTATTGCATCATTTGCTGTGTTGCCAACCCCTCAGCTGGACTGCTTTTGGCTGTCCCGGGCATAATAATTTAAAGAAGATTGTGTCCTCTGTCTCTTTAAGTACTGTTTTTCATTATTCTGTTTATTTGTAAAACTATCTTTTAATTGAAAAAAAAAAATATCTACAAAAAAAAAAAAAAAAAAAAAAAAGGAACTTTGTGTCCTGCACTGTAGAATCAGGAAAATAGGGTTTTGACTTACCCTCTGTTCATATGATCTCCATATTGCTTGCTACAAAACTGAGGCTAGTTGGGAGTGGAAGGGGGGGTTTATAGAGGGATGTCCCTTTCCGCCTTTTTTTGTTGCCAGTTTCTTATCTGATGATACTTGCATATAATCCATTCATAATGATTTAAAGCACCCGGTGTCCTGTACTGTACTAGAGGAAATTTATTTTAATGGTATGTCAAAAATTCTATTGTCCATTGAGGAACATAGGAATTCAGATACATTCCGGTTATACTGCTGCATCCAGGAAGATTGGATGCTGGCAAAGAAAAAAATTCTCTACCCAGCATGTCTCAGTTTTTTGATGGTGTCCAAGGAGGATGGACATCTTTCTTAATTGTGCATTAGGGAATACAGAGTGGAGTGAGATGTAGGATTATGTAGCTACCTTCAGGAGATTGGACATTTACAAATAAAGCTATAAGACAGCTCATAATCCCTACCGCTGCCAGCATGCCTCATATTTTTCCTAATGTCAAAGGAGAATGGATCTCTTCTTTTCTTTTTCTGTTTTTTTATTTTAGCAAGTTTCTTCAGTAGCTGAAGAGCTTAACGTTATCATTATTGCAGTTTTCCAGTCAACCAGTACATGGCATCACCTTGGAGGCCTTACCCTGATCCCACAGAGAAGAATGCGTTGGGCTGGCCTGTAATGTGACCTTTGATGCACCTATCTGGTTATAGCCTTTCCCTGAAGACCCCTACAGGAGTAAAAAAGCAATAAAAAATCATATAAAAAATAACTGTAAAAACTCACACTAAAAGTACATATGATCAATTTCATCAATAAATTAACGGTGTGATATACAGCGTGAACCGTGAAACAAGGTGACTCTGGTGCAAAAATGATATAACCATAAAACCTGTGACTTTTGTGTTGAACAAAATTAAAAACTCATGTGTTTAAAACATAGACAAGGAGATCTGCTTGCAATAAAAGTGATCGAACAAAGTGACTAGTGCTTATACCATATCCCAGGGGATTCAAGAGAACAACCCTGGGTTTGAACCGGAATGGTCCTAGATATTGCACAGATAAGTGTGTGTTAATCATGCAACAAAGAACAATGTCCAGGGATTTCTGAATAACCAGGCAATATGCTGACAAAGTGAAGAGTTCACTGTGGGAACAATCATTCCAAAACTGGGTCCACTGGACTGGTGGAGTGTGGGGGGAGTGAGGAGAGGAGCTCCGTGGGTGGACTACAAGTGCTCCCCTCCTACCAATTCCCCACTCACAGTTCCCGGAGGCTCGTATCAGATCCAACGTTGTTATTGTCGGTGACGTCAGTCCTCACCGAATATG
>BLSH010025828.1:418625-436831 GCA_018402905.1 Glandirana rugosa
TAGGCACGAGTGGGTAGGCAGTGGGTACGTAGGCACGAGCACGGATGCATGGGTGACGGATGGGTGAGCACGGATGCATGGGTGACGGATGGGTGAGCACGGATGCATGGGTGACGGATGGGTGAGCACGGATGCATGGGTGACGGATGGTTGGGCATGGATGCATGGGTGACGGGTGGGCATGGATGGGTGGGCACAGATGGGTGGGCATGGATGAGGGTGTATGATTGAGGGTGGATGGGGGTCTCTGCCTGGCACATAGCGGTGCTGTGGGCACTTCAGATCCTGCCCACAGCACCGTTGCATCTCCTCTCTCCCCCTCTCCTCCCTCTCCTGTCACGCTGCACCGATCGGTACGGAAATGGGAGAGACAAGCCGGCACTTCCGCCGGCTTGTTTACATGTGATGCTCCGTGATGCTGCAAGCGGCCATTTACCGTGGTCACGGATGCTCCCAGGTGCTCGCCCGATTCTGGGAGGACGTTATAGTACGTCCACCCAGAATAATGGATGCCACTTACACGGTCAGCAAGTGGTTTAATATTCTTGTTGTTTCATCCCTCTGTATCTGCTTCAAATTTGCTTCATACTAAATATTGTGAATATTAATGACCATCATATTATAATTGGTTTTATTTTTTGTTTAAATACGATTTTTTTCATGATAATGTTAATAAGGATCTTTGCTGAATTCTGATTTATATACAATTCTATTTGCCCCTTTTTTGCTCACAGTAATCCCTCTTTCTATTGGAACAGCACTATGTCATTGCTGATGACTATAGTACCTGTTTACCTTAGTCTATAAATTGTAGGACTTAAAAGGGGTTCTTTTAGAGCTTGAGAGGTTTGACTTGTTCCGTCCTTTAAATCTTCAATACTACTGGCAAGAAGTGCATCTGGATTTTGTCTGTCCAACCAGGGAGTTAGTTCTATATTCAAACAAAAAGCCTGTTTTTTTTTTTTTTGTGGCATTGGCGCAGTAAAGGCTTCATTCTGGAAACTCGACCATGCAGCTCATTTTTGATCAAGTATTGTCGTATTGTGCTACTTAAAAAGAACCATGTCTTTTTCCAGAGCAGCTTGTATTTCTCCTGAGGTTACCTGTGGGGTTTTCTTTGTATCCCGAACAATTCTTCTGGCAGCTGTTGCTGCAATTTTTCTTGGTCTACTTGACCTGGACCTGATATCAAGAGATCCCTGAATTTTTCTATTTTTAAAAAGTGATTGAATAGTACTGACTGGCATATGCAAGGGTTTAGATATATTTTTGTATCCTTTTCCATCTTTATATATTTCTACTACCTTATTACACAGATCTTTTAACGGTTCTTTTCTGCTCTCCATGGCTCAGTATCTAGCCTGCTCAGTGCATCCAAGTGAGAGCTAACAAACTCATTGACTATTTATACACTAATTGCAATTTAAAAAGGCATAGATGTGGGAAATTCACCTTTAATTGCCATTTTAACCTGTGTCACCTTGTGTGTCTGTACCAAGGCCAAACATTGCAGGGTATGCAAACTTTTGATCAGGGCCGTTTGGGTGATTTCTATTATTATTAGGATTTTAAAAGCAGACAAACAACTATGTGATAATAAATGGCTTCATATGGTTACTATCCTTAGCCACTTCAGCCCTGGAAGGATTTCCCAGTTTAGTACCAGAGCACTTTCTCTTTCGTTCATTGACGGACGCAGCATCTTATTCATGACATGTGGGTTATGCCACCTTTCACTAGGAGAGGACTAGGCAGAACATAGTTCAGCTAAAAGCAGACACAGCCCCTCCCAGGGGGGCAGTCCTTACTTGGTATAACCCCTCCAACCTGCTAGGACCTGCGGTTCCCCGTTTTTTTCCTTTTGGTCAAGACATCTGATGAAGACGACGATCAAGTAGCCGGCTGGGTGACAGGCTGGATATCCTAGACCCAGGTAGTCTCCCCAGCGTGGCCAACGGATGTGAGCCGACATTAGCTGCACGCTGGGTCGGCCGCATCGGGCCCCACGCGGGGTGGCCGGCGGGTTAAACGTCCCGCCAGCGCACTTAGTACCGGGTCCTCGGGCTCGCGTCAAGGGTGTCGCATGGCCGGCAGCTCCCCCCGAAATGGCAGGGTGGCAGGTCTGTCTCGGGTGGGTGACCAGCTACGCCCGTCGGGACTGGTGAGTACGCCCCCCTTCCCGGGGTGTGGAGGGGGGGCAGGCGGGTGGTACCCCCCTGAGGTGTAGGTTGGCCTTGTTTCTTTTCCTACCCCTCTACTCTCTCCCTCAGTACCTCAGGGGCTGCGCTTTCGCCCTCCCCTCTGGCTGCTTGTTCCATTCCCCCTTATGGGGGGGTGCGGTGCACATTTGTTTGTGGGCCTGGTTGTGCGGCGGCCGGCACCATTTTGCAGTGGCCCGGCCGCCATTTTCTTGGGCCGGCCGCATACTTTGGCCTCTAGCGCACACGGCGGCCATGTTTGCATGGTCCGCCGTGTGTTGGCATCTGCTTGGCTGGCTCGGTGGGCGGTTCTGAGGTGTTGGTGCCGTTATCCGTCTGGAGCACATTCAACACGTGGGGGACCGGAGCAGCAGCAGGGTGGCACATGGGCAGCAACAGCAGCAGCGGTAGCAGCGTTTTGGCAGCACACTCCCGGGGTTGGAAGTGGGCACATTGGTGAGTCCTCCTGGGTGCCTCTGGGACCCTGTGTGACGGCAACTTGTTGGGGTGATGGGGGTGCTTGGTTCCGGTTTACAGGCCTCTGCAGGTGTCTCCGGTGGAGTGGCGCAATGGCGGCTGAAGCGGGTGGCAGCCACTCGGAACAGGAGGGGGGCTCTGCCGTGACAGGGACCCCCCTGGAGCTGTCGGAAGGCGAGCTTGGGGACCCCTCCGATGAAGAAGAGTACTCGGGGCCACCGTGGCGTGTGAAAGGGCTCTGGTGGGCTCATTGGTCTCAGCTGGGGCCGGCTGGGGCGGCACAAGAGGGGGTGTACGCTTTTGGGTCGCACAAGCCGGCCCGGGCCCCTAAGGTGTTCCCTTACTTGCCATATTTTGATCAGTTTGTCTATAAGGAATGGCAACGGCCTCAGAGTTCTTTCGCCATGCCTAAGCTTTTTTCTGTGCACTATCCCTTTGAGGATACCATGTTACAGAAGTGGGCGTCTCCTACGGTGGACCCGCCGATGGCCCGCCTGAACAAGACGACCACTATTCCAATGGAGGGCTCTCCTTCCTTTAAGGACCCGGCCGATAGGCGGACTGAGGCGGTGTCCAAGGTGATGTTCTTTGTGGCAGGGTCGGCCATGCGACCGGCACTGGCCTCGGTGCTGGTGGCACAGGCGCTTACGGAATGGGCGACCATTTTGCACCGGGATTTGGGAGGCCTCTAGATCTCTCCTGAATCTGTGCAGTTGGCAGACCAGCTGGCCCAGGGCCTTAGGTACCTCTGTGATGCGGCCCTAGACATGGCGCCCATGCTGTCGAAGCTGTTCATTTTTGCAGTCATTATTAGACGTCTGCTTTGGCTTAGATGCTGGTCGGGGGACCAGGCGTCAAAGAAGGGCCTGACGGACCTGCCCTTCCAGGGTGGTCGGCTTTTTGGGGCTTCTCTGGATGAGATCATTAAGGATTTCACAGGGGGGGGGGGGAGACCACTTTCCTCCCGGAGCCCAGGATGAGTAAGGAGCCCCGACGTAAACCAGGTCCCTCTTTTTCTACTCAGAAGAGGTTTTTTAGTGCGCCCCGTGCAGTGGGCAAGGGCTCTCAGCCCGCCAAGGCCGCTGCGGGGGGCCAGAAGCATCCCTGGCAGTGAAAGTCGGAGAAGTCCTGAGCATGATGGGTTGCCCCCACCCGTTGCTCGGGTGGTGGGACGGCTCTTGGCGTTCGCGGACCGGTGGACCTCCTGCATCTCGGACCTCTGGGTGCGCAAGGTGGTTTTGTCCGGGTACAAGATAGAGTTCTGTACCCTGCCCCCGGACAGGTTCTTAGCCTCCAATCTAAGGCTCCCCCCCCCTGGGCTGACGGCAGGCCCTGTAAGGGGCTGTGCAAGGCTTGCTCAGTTAGGGGGTGATTGATCCGGTTCCCTCCGCGGAACGTTTCCGCGGGTTTTACTCAAACTCTTTGTGGTTCCAAAGAAGGACGGGGTCGGGACTGTCCAGGATCTGAAGGCACTCAATCTCTTTGTGAGGGTGCGGAAATTCAGAATGGAGTCTGTCCGTTCTGTGGCGGCGGCGCTTTGCCAGGGAGACTTCCTGGCCTCCTTGGACATCAAGGACGCGTATTTGCACGTCATCAGTGCTTCCTGCGCTTTGCGGTGGGGGATCTCCACTACCAGTTTGTGGCCCTCCCGCTTGGTCTGGCTTCCGCTCCCCGAGTCTTCACCAAGCTCTTGGCTTCGGTGTTGGCCCTGCTGCGGCAGAGCGGCATACCGGTGGTGGCATATCTCGATGACCTTCTCCTGCATGTGGAGTCGGCTCCGGCTCTGAGGGACAACGTGTCCATCACCCTGAGCTCCCTGCGGGACTTCGGCTGGGTGATCAATCTCCAGAAGTCGGCACTGACTCTGTTGCGCCGTTCTCTGTTGCGCCGAGTATCTGGGCTTGATCTTGGATACGGAGCAGGGGAAGGTGTTTCTTCCTCCGGCCAAGTTGCTGACGCTCCAAGTGGCGGTGCGGGCCCAGCTATTGCAGCGGTGGTCCTCCCTAAGGTTTTGCATGAGGGTGTTTGGGCTTATGATGTCCACCTTTGAGACGGTCCCGTATGCCCAGAGTCACACCCGGTCCCTGCAGCGTGCAATTATGCTGCGGTGGGACAAGTCCCCTTCGTCCCTGGATCAGGTGATAAGGTTGGATCAGCCAGACCCGGTTCTCCCTCGCTTGGTGGCTGCGGGCCCCGGCTCTGGGGCTGGGGAAGTCGTTTCTCCCCTTGGAATGGATGGTGGTCACGACGGACGCCAGTCTAACCGGCTGGGGAGGGGTCCTGAGGCTGTCGTCGGCCCAGGCTCGCTGGTCAATGTGCTGGATCTTCGGGCCATCAGGCTTTATCTCTCGCACTGGTCGGGGAGGTTGCGAGGTCGGCATGTCCGAGTTCAGTCCGACAACGCCACAGCGGTGGTTACGTGAATCATCAGGGTGGAACGTGAAGCTCGGCAGCGGCGTTGGAAGTAGCTCACATTCTGAGGTGGGCACGTGTCGGCAATCTCCGCCGTTTACATTCCGGGCGCCGAAAATTGGCAGGTGGACTACCTCAGTCGCCAGAGGCTGGATCAGGGAGAGTGGTCCCTGCACCCGGAAGTGTTCCGCCAGATCTGTCAAAAGTGGGGCACGCCAGACGTGGACCTGCTAGCATCCCGGCTCAATCGGAAGGTGCAGACCTTCGTGAGCAGAACAAGGGATCCGTTGGCAGATGCTGCGGACGTCCTCGTGGCTCCAAGGTCCCGGTACCGGCTCCTCTATGCCTTTCCCCCTCTCAAGCTGCTTCCGCGCCTGTTGGGCAGAATAGAGGCAGAGGGAATCCCAACCATTCTGGTAGCGCCGGATTGGCCACGGTGTCCCTCGTACGCCGATGTGGTGCGGATGTTGGTGGATGTTCCCTGGCAGCTCATGAGGATCTGCTTTCTCAGGGCCCCATCTTGCGTCCTGCTTTACCCTTGCTGGCTTTAATGGTCTGGCTATTGAATCCCAGGTGTTAAGGGATCGGGGGGGTCTCTGAATTGGTGATTCCCACCATGCTCAAGGCGCGTAAGTCCACTTCACGCAAGATATATCACCGCACCTGGAAGGCTTACATTGCCTGGTGCGAGGCGGGGGGTGGAACCCCCGTTCTTTTTCAGTGGCTCGGCTGCTGGCCTTCCTTCAACAAGGCCTAGACCACAAGCTGGCATTGAGCACTCTCAAGGGGCAGGTTTCTGCCCTGGCGATCTCTTTTCAGCGTCCCTTGGTGACGCATTCTTTGATTCATACTTTTGTACAAGGGGTTCGTCATGTCGCCCCCCAGGTTCGGTCGCCTTTGGCGCCATGGGACTTTAACTTGGCCCTCTCAGTGCTTCAGAAGCCGCCTTTGGAAAATATCAGGGAAATCTCTTTGCAGCTGCTTTCACAGAAGGTGTAATGACTAAGCTCGGAGGCACCGAGTGAAACGCGTCTACCTCTATCCATCTATACCTGTACATGCCGTATTGAAATAAACTGCAAGCAAAGAATATCCATGGAGTGCCACCTGTTTGTCTTTTGGTGCATCTAAGTGAGCGGCGGCGAGCCGCGGCAGGCACCGTGGTCCATATCAGGCACAGGTCCGGACCTGGAGCTGTGTATCCCCTTTTTCATAATGTAGGTCTCCGTACTTGGTCCTACATAGGGATAAGGCGGTTTTGCGCCCGTCTCCTTCCTTCTTGCCGAAGGTGGTATCTTCTTTTCACATCAATGAGGATATTGTCCTTCCTTCGCTGTGTCCGCGCCCATCTCATCCTAAGGAGGTTGCCTTGCACTCCCTGGATGTGGTCAGGGGTCTGCGGGTGTACCTGGCTGCCACGGCCTCCTTTCGGAGGTCGTATGCGCTCTTTGTCGTAGCAGATGGCCCGCGCAAGGGGTTACCGTTGGATTAGACAGACGGTGATCCGTGCGTATACTGTTCGGAGCCAGGAGACCCCCTTTCCGGTCACGGCTCACTCTACCAGGGCGATTAGTACTTCCTGGGCTTTCCGACATCAGGCGTCGGTTTCTCAGGTGTACAAGGCGGCTACTTGGACCTCTGTGCACACCTTTTCTAAGTATTACATAGTTGATGTTTCAGAGTCCTCGGATGCTGCTTTTGGTCGCAAAGTTTTGCAGGCGGTGGTGTGAGGCGCGTCTGGTGCCTCACGGAGAACTCTTCTGTTGGGTACAGTTTGTTGTTACGTTACCCACCCCTCGTTTTTTGACACTGCTTTGGGACGTCCCCAAATGTCATGAATAAGATGCTGCGTCTGTCAATGAACAAAAGAGAAAATAGGATTTTTTGACTTACCGTAAAATCCTTTTCTCTGAGTTCATTGACGGACGCAGCACCCACCCCTCCTTTTTTGAGTTTGTACTGCTTGTTACGAACTGAGTTGCTTAGCTGGGTGGAGGGGTTATACCAAGAGAGGACTGCCCCCTGGGAGGGGCTGTGTCTACTTTTAGCTGAACTATGTTCTGCCTAGTCCACTCCTAGTGAAAGGTGGCATAACCCATGTCATGAATAAGATGCTGTGTCCGTCAATGAACTCAGAGAAAAGGATTTTACGGTAAGCCAAAAAATCCTATTTTTTGCGATTCAGCACTGCGTCGATTTAACTAATAATTGTGTGGTCGTGCGATGTTGTACCCAAACAAAATTTGCGTCCTTTTTTTCCCACAAATGGAGCTTTCTTTTGGTGGTATTTGATCGCCTCTGCGTCATTTCTGATCATCACTATAAACAAAAAAAGAGCGACAATTTTGCAAAAAAAAAAAAAACGATTTCTTTCTTTTTGCTAAAATACATATCCAAAAAACATTATATAAAAAAACATTATTTTTCATCGGTTTTGGCCGATTTATATTCTTCCTCATATTTTTGGTAAAAAAAACAATCGCAATCGACATATGTTGATTGGTTTGCGCAAAAGTTGCCGCATTTACGAATGATGAGAATTCATTTATGGGGGTTTTTATTTATTTTTTTATTTTACTAGTAATGGCAGCGATCTGCGTTTTTAGCGGTACTGCGTTATTACAGTGGACATGTCGGACCATTTTGACACATTTTTGGGACCATTGGCATTCATACAGCGATCAATGCCATGAAAATGCATTGATTACTGTGTAAATGCCATTGGCATTGAAGGGGTTAACCTGGAGGGGGCGCTCTAAGGGTTAACTGTGTTCCCTCAGTGTGTTCTAACTGTATGGGGGCTGGGCTGGCAGGGGGAGGGGAGTGATCACGGCTCCCATATACAGGAAGCCTGTGATCACATCCCTTCCCCCTCTGTCAGAACGGAGATCCGTGTTTACATACACAGACCTTCGTTCTCTCGCTGCGGTGGAGCCATCGCGGGTAGCCCGCGGAGTCCTGAAAATTTTGATGCCTTGTAACCTATGAAAGTGGAATTTAAGAAAAAAAATGTACTATTCTCATTGTGGATCTGGCCATTCATGTACTGAATAATCCATTTACTGTTTATACTCCCTTTTTAAGGGTTTAGTTGATAGGTGTTTGTATACCATTTTGAAGTGCTCCTTTGCTCTAGTAAGTTCAGCCCTGCAACTGGCTATTTTAACTGTCAGTTGTCCTGACCATGGCAAACTGGACTGGAGAACTCATTAGTGAACTCTTGATATAGATAATCTTATTCTTCCAGCAGCTCTTGCCCCTGTTTAGATGCTAAGAAGAATGTAATCAAATCTCTAGAACGCTCTTGCTTTCTGTGCATATGTGTGCAAAATTTTATGATTTAAGCATAGCCGGGGGACCATGCTCAGGAAAGGTGCATTTTATGCATGCCCTTTGAAGGTGAGTTTCTCTTTGGAAATTCCTTTTTTTCATGGTAGACTCTCCACCTCTAAACCCACCAGACTTGCGCAGAAGCCTTTTTCCCATTGAAGGTTTCCCTCCACCTTGGAGGTGTTGTTGGGGGAGGAGGATGTTTATGGACATTTCCTCCAGCTTAGAACAGAGACATCCCAAACTTTTATTTCACTCCATCTTAGGAGAGGTACACAAACATTTTCTATTGCTGTCCTCGCTGCTGCTTTCTGAAATGCATCCATACTTGCTACTTCACAAAGCCAAACAGTTTTGTCCTTGCAGCTAACGAAATGATAAATGAACTGAAGCATTTAGGCTTCAGTTAAATTAGACAGTCCACCAACCAAACCTAAAGCATTTACAGCTTTTTAATAAAGTCGTAATGGTTTGCTTTGCACACTGTTACTATTAAAGCGACATAAAAATGCATAAAAAGGTAGCTCCGCTTGTTTGCCCACCCCCCCATTGGCACATTTGGCACTTTTTGGGGGGAGAGTGGGTACCTGGTTTTGACAGGTTCCTTCTCCTGCTTCCAGGTATTATTGGCGTTCTACAACATTTTTGGCCCCTCATCCTTCCTTCCTCTACCTTCTGGGGCACATACCGGTCCCAGCAGACGGCGGGACCATTCAAAAAGCGCAATGCGACTCGTCACTGCCCGTTTCCTTTACTTACTATCCCGGTGCCTGCACCCGAAGCCAAATGACGAGTCGGCCGGGGTGCCGACATTGCTGGATCCCTGGACAGGTAAGTGTCCTCATTTTAAAAGTCAGCAGCTACAGTATTTGTAGTCGGTGACTTTTTAATTTTTTTTTTTTCCAGTCTGGAGCTCCTTTAAAGGTGTTGAAAAGGCAGATTTTTTTTGTATTTTAATGCATTAAGATACAAAAAAACCTTCTGTGTGTAGCAGCCCTCCCAGCACCCTCTAATTACTTACCTGAGCCCCTCCTTCTGTCCACGAGTGTGTTAGCCATCCAGGACACTCCTCCTGATTGGCAGAGACACCAGCGGCACAATTGGCTCCCACGGCTGTCAAAGTCAGTCAGCTAATCAAGGGAGCGGGTGGGGGCTCTGTGTCTGAATGGATACATGGAGCTGTGGCTTGGCTCGGCTCAGGTGCCCCATAGAAAGCTGCTGGCGGAGAGGACACTGGATAGGAGGGGACAGGAGCTGCAAAGAGGGACCAGAGAAGGAGGATCCGGGCTGCTCTGTGCAAAACCCAACTGCACAGAGGAGGTAAGTATAACATACAACATTAAAAAAATTTATAAAAATTAAAAAATGAGCCTTTACAATCAATTTAAGTCATAATGTGCTTGTATGCATGGCATACTAGCACATTATTACAGACTTGCTTGATAACGAAGCCCTCCAGCGGCATGCTGTCACCCCTGAAGGCGCTTCCAGCTTCACGCTCTCTTCCTTCCGGGTTTGCTTGCTTCGGCTATATGAATAGCCAAGCCGGTGATGACGTCACTCCCACGCATGCATGCGGGAGTCACTGTTTACGGCATGGCTCTGAAGGAACAGTGCGGTTTTCTATTCCTTCAGAGCACATGTGCCGGTGTCGTCACCTACTGCATCTAAAGTAAATATGTCCTAAACAGTGCATATTTAGGAGATATTTACTGTACCTATAGGTAAGCCTTATTATAGGCTTACCTATAAGTAAAAATCATACAAGGGAGTTTACTCCTACTTTAAGGGGTTGTATCTTTAGTGCTGTGCATCTGCAATGACCTCTATTAGATGCATTGCATTACAATAATGTTCATTAATATTAGGGAAATTAAAACCCTATTTACAGTAGAACTATAGACAAAACGTTTTTTTTTTGTTTGTTTTTTTTTTTTCAATTTGGATACAATTTTTATTTTGCATCTGTGTCACATTGGGGAGATTTACCCTTACTTTCTGTTCCATAGCCAAACCAGGAAGTGAGAGGAAATCCCTGCAAATTAATTGAATCCCTTGTAGCCAGGTCACAAGGACTAGCGTCCCCATTGCAAAATGTCCCCTCTATTACTTTCCTGGGGTCAAGCTAAAATTTTATTTTTCTTTCGCTTTCATAATGGCAAACCATATGAATAGAGAGGGCGAATCGCCCTAATGGGGACACTGGCAGCAATAAACACCTAATAGGTGTTCTAATCCAGCCTTTTTCAACCAGGTTGCCTTCAAGTTTCTTCAGGCGTGCTTGGCAAAAGGCCTAACGGATACCCAAAAATTGGATACAAGCCAGCCTTTTAGTTACACAAAGCCACAGGTTTTCATTGTGCATCATTACAAATCTTTCAGTCACCAGCGTCCTAACAACCAATGACCTCATCGGTTGATAAGGATGACATCGGGCACCTGCACAGCATCCTTGTTTGCCCACTACCCTGCCCCTCTCTTTCAGCATTGGGGTCACATTAGTGGGTGGGAAGAGAAAAATTGGAAAACTAGTCAGTACCAGTGTGCAAAGGTGTATTTGATTTTGTAGAAAAAAAAAAATATCCTATAACATTGGGTGTCCTGTGTTTGTGGATGTTACTGCCTTATGTAAAAACGATTATTTTCATTTTTTATATTTTAGAATGGGGTGCCTTGTGGTTGTGCATAATTCTAAAGTGTACCTTGACTACAAAAAACGTTGAGAAACTTTTCTAATCTATCTCTACTCTATCTAAAACATAAATATACATTTGCCTTTAGTTATACTTTAAACATAACAAGACGATTGACATAACCATACTTTATTAATTATTCAGGTCTCTGCACACAGCCTCTTCATCTAATAAACTCTTCAGATAAAGAAGGGCTAGATCTCTTGAAAGTGGAATATATCAAGGTAAGATACTGTCCTTCATCTTCTTCATTAATGGTACTTGGCACATGTGCATCCATCTGCAGTTGAATTAGTCTCTGGAAATAGAAGTACCTCAAATGAAATGTCATTTCATTCATTTTTTTTTTTTTTTTTACTCTTTTGTATGTGCATAGCAAGGTAAACGTTTTTTTTTTTTTTTTTTCCAGGCTGACAAAAGTGGTCCAGATTTTCAAAGTACTTTTGAGAACACTGAACAGACCCTAAAGGTACAAACTGTGAAATACACACAATTCTGTTTTAATCTTGTTTTATTTCTTGTTCATTGAGAGACACAGGTATTTTAATCCTTTGGGTTAAACATGGCTGTTGCAAGCAGGCAAAACAGCAAGGGGATGCTTCATCTACGCTTTATGGTGGGAAAGCGAGCTTGCGACTAGAGCAGTAGATGGCGTCAGTGCCCAGTCCCACACTGTTGACCCCACTTTGGCAGAAACTGTTGGGAATAGGGAATAAAGGCAACCTGTAACCTATGCACACGAGGTAGGTCCTGGTGCTTGGCCTGACAGGCCCACTCACAAAGTAAATCTTCAGATGTAGAGCAAGTGCTGAAACATTGCCAGCCTGGACTTGGAAAGCACTCTGCAGCTAACTTTTATCAGAATGGAGTGTGGAAAGTGCCAGGTGGAACACAGTGCCCAAAGCTCACTTCCAGGCTTATCCCTGCAATGCCTAATCAAACGGGCTATAGAAACAATAAACCAAAGGATGACGTTGCAGTCCAAGTGACAATGCTTCAACTGCAATGTAGAGAAGAGTCCTGAGACTTTTTGAGAAAAAAAATCAAAGAAGAAAAAAATGGGTTAGTCTTAACAGTGCTTAGCTGAATAAAAGTCATCCATTCTAGGACACAAGAAAAAAAATTGAGGCATGCAGGTAGTAGGAAGGGTGACCCTGGACTGGCCTACAGTGCCAGTGTCCAATCCTATTGTAGGCAATAATATAACCTGACGGTTAAAGTGAAATTCTAGCTAAACCTAACGCTGGCTTATCTGATCCTCCCCTCCTTCCACTTTCCCCTAATAATTTCTTGATAACACAGTCTATGGAGTCAGGCTGCACATGCTCAGTTTGCTGTGTATTGCTAGAGAGGTTTTTTTTTTCTCTTGGGAGAGTGCATGTGATCAGCACAGGGCCTATCAGCACTATCCAGGCAGAGGGTCAGTGGTCCTGCAACCTCATAGGACAGTCAGAAAACGCCTCCTACAAGCTTTAACCAGTGCTCGGCTGGACACTGATGGAAGTCATAAGACTGCTATCTACTGCTGATGAGAAAATGTATTTAGCACTTCATATTTACTAAAACAATTTCTATGTTCTGTGTAGTGTCGGAGACCAGATATAGTGAATGCAGTGTCCTGGATTTAGTAACACTTTTAAGCATACATATTGATCTCCACTTATTTAAAAACATGCTTTATTATAACAATATTGTACTCATATCTCCTTGTGCACCCACATTATTCCCTCAGTGGTGAACCGTAATATTTAATTGACACCATGCCATAACTATCCAACATTTCTTAATCACTTCAATACAGGGCCCATCCCCCCTCACTTCAATACAGGGCCCTCCCCCCCCCCCCTTCCCACCCAGACCAATTTTCAGCTTTCAGTGCTGTCGCATTTTGAGTGACAATTGCACGGTCATGCAACGCTGTACCCAAATAACATTTTTCTCATTTTTTTCCCCCCACAATAGAGCTTTCTTTTGGTCACCTCTGCAGTTTTTATTTTTTGCACTACAAATAAAAAAAAGACTGAAAACTGAAAAAAAAAAGTTTTTCTTTGTTTCTGTCACAAAACTTTGTAAATAAGTAAGTTTTCTCCTTCACGGACCGGCATTTTTAAGGCTGCACTGACGGGCACTGATGAAGCAGTACTGATTGGCACTCATAGCTGGCACTGATGGGCACTGATAGTTGGCAATGGTGGTAACTAATTGGCAGCACAAGATTGGTAAGGTGGTGTGTCAGACTGCCACACCGCACCACGGATTGCCACGATGCGCGGGCGCGTGATCGCGGGTTATCCGGCCGGACGTCATATGATGTCCAGTCAGGATAACGGAACCAAGCCGTCATTTGTCTATAGGCCAGACGGGAAGTGGTTAAAGTATAACTAAAGGCAAAACTTTTTTTTTTTTTTAGTTTTGGAGCAGAGATGGTTTAGGACACCAGTCAGTTTTTATTGCTGTTTGTGCCCCCATTAAAGTGGAGTTCCACCCAAAAGTGTCATATTTTTTGGGGGGATGGGACAGACTGACCGGGGACCCTGTTTTCTCAAGGTCCCAGGTCCACTTCCTCTCCTGGCGCCGCGCAGCAGGAAGGAAGTTCACCCCCCCCGTTCCCCGTGGACCTTTCGTTTTTTCAGTTCAGTCACGTTTTTTCAAAGAGCAAACGGATGAGATTTACATCAGTTTTTCATCCGTTTTTTTTTATCTGGTTTTACATCTGATATTTACATCCACCAGCTAGTCCTTAACCACTTGAGTATGTAAGGGAAACCTCAAGACTCTTAGGTTTCAGTAACATTTTGACTGCTGAAGCCAGATTGAAAAATAGACATATTTATTATACAAGCCTGTAGCTTAGCTATAGGCAGAGAGAGAGCAGCACAATCACAGTACATCATGATGGTTTCAAAAGAATTGCTCTGAATTGGCTAGGGCAGTGATTCTCAACCAAGGTCCTGTGGAACCTTAGGGTTCCTCCAGAGGTTGCCAGGGGTTCCTTGAGCAATGAGCAGTTTCTGCCTCTCAGATAAGTTCCCACTGACACCATTGTTTCCAATGACCACAAGTGTAAGGAGCATTCTTCTCATTGACCATCACACTGATGTATCATGGGTTGTAGATTTCTCATTTTTAGCAGGGGTTCCCTGAGACCAGAAAAACAATTTCAAGGGTTCCTCCCTGTTGAAAAGGTTGAGAAAGGCTGAGCTAGGGCCTTGTAATACAATTTATATATTCTGGAAGGGGTGGCACCTGGCTAACATTCCTTGGAAGTCAAATCTTGATTGAAATGTAAAATACTTTAACGTAGATATGCCACTTCCAGTAGTTTTGTGGGAAAAGGCTGATAGGCATCTTCACGGCTGGAGGTGTTAATGCCATTTGAACGCAACCAAGACAGCTGTTATACAATATGACTTCTAATGAAATATACATCCAATATATATATGTAATCTTAAATAAATGTTTGATATATAAAATGGCTATTCCATTTACCCAGTCAAGTCTAAAAGCCATATTTTCATGCACAAACGGACCATTTGTCCATTGACATCTGATTTGCATATGAACCGTTTTTTTAACGGGAAAAACATAGGGCTTTGATCCGTTCTAAAAAAAAGGATATTGATGGAAGTGGATGTAAATGGATAATCATCCATTTACATCCTTTTTTCCATTGGCATTCATTGATGTCTGTTTTTCATTCGTCAACGGATAGATGAAAAAAGGGCGAACGGTCCGCATGTGTGAAAGGTGACTGTTTTGTAAGTAGTGGCATTTTACCACTATAGGTTATCACCTGTTAAATCACACTAACTTCAGGGTAGTTTATAATTGGGAGTTTTAATTGCTCTCTATGGAGAATGGCAAAAAAGAGAATTAAAATAACTCCTCTTAAGATGGCCGTAGATCACTTTTTTTTTTTTTTTTGATCAGCAAGCTGGGTGATCAAAAAAAGAATGAATGGATTCCGCCAACCACACAAGCGAGATGTGGATAGAGGAATCTTTCCTAGTGGGGCATTGTATTCTGCCAGTGGGACTCCTCTTCTGTCAGAACACATTGATCAGTGGCTGCAGCTGCTGATCAACAAAAGTTTTTCAACATTCCTGTTCGACAGAAGTCGATCTAACGAATAACAGCATGGCATACAGATTGCATTGGCCAGGAGTATGTCGAACAGGGACAGCCATACATGGAATGAAATTCGTCCAGCCCTTCCTCGATAGGCTGAATTTCGATCCATCTATGACCAGCTTAAACTAACCAAGCCTTATGTCTGTAATATAGCTAGTAATGGGAATGTTTTAGCATAGTTGGCTTTTTTCTGCTAATCCTGCTTAATATAATTATCCTAGTTCTATGGATCTCATCACTTCTTTCTTTATTGAGGCTTTAATAGGTGATTGTGAAAGGCATTCACTGATTTCATTTTCCACAATGGACTAGTAGTCATGAATTACACTGTGCTGGTTTCCAGAAAGATGCACATAAACATGTCTGTTTCCAACAGGTGGCCTTTTCATCTATGGAGCTCCTGCTGCACTCTCAGGCACTGCTGTCTGCTATCAGCTTCATAACAGAAGCCATGCCAAGCATCCCTGATAAGGCAGAGCCAGCCTCTGCACAGAAGCAAAAGGACAAAGAGACTTTTGTCAAAAAAGGTAAAACCCAAGACAAATATTGGTTCATTGTGGAAACCAGGTCTGATGTGGCCTAAACCTTATCGCTCTTCCTCCTACTGCTTAATCGGAAACAACATTTTGCAGCCAGAGTGGGAGCTGATCTGTTTAACTCCTTCTGTAATGACACAGGCCATTTTATCATGGAACATTCATCTATCAAACCCCGTTATGTTCCTTTTTTGTCATGGATTTTTGAATATTTTTCTTGACCAGAACAGATAATGTAGTTCTATCTTTTTAAACTTGCCGCTTTTGAACCTGCTGTTCACGTGTTTAACCTTACTAGTATTTGTTAAAATTACTAGCAAAAATGTGAATTCCTTTTCAACAGGGTAACATTTTAAATCTATATAAAGATTCCTAGTGATATGAATATACAACATGGGTTACAGGATTCAGAATCTGGGGAATGCCTTATGCAACGCAGGAGACACAGTGCAGTCGTTTAGGGTACATAGTATATAGCATAGCATACATATTGCAGTGGACCAGGGCATGTAATATACTGCACAGCATACAAAACACAGTAGCCTATACTGTTTAATATGCATAGAACGCAATGGTCAGGAGCAGTGGAGGCTGGTGGGTTCTTCTTTTGGGGGGGTGGCAAACCACCACCCCCTTGCGGCACGGCACTAAAACAGCACAACCCTCCACAGACGGTCCGGCACTTACCCGCTTGTGTGGCGGGGCTGTGTTGTCCTCTCCTCCTCTCCTGGAGTGCGGGCAGCGGCAGCTCCGCTCCTCAAGCTTCCTCCGCCGTGTGTCTCCTCTCTCTTCCGCCAAAGCCCTAGGCATCCAATAGGACTGCCTGACGCTTTGGCCAATCTGGAAACAGGCCTTACTACCTGCCTCCTGATTGGCGGGGAGGAACTTAAGTGTGAAATTAGCGAAAATTAATTTGTTATCGTCACACAACAGGGTGGGATCAGGGCTCTGTGCCCCAAGGCCACCCTTTTTTTGAAGCCTATTAGAGACTGTGGCTCTAATCAGGTGCTTCAAATAAAACACCCCCTTTCCTTTAATGGAATCCATCGTCCGGCGCCCTGATATGTAGATCAGGGGGCCGAATGCATGGATGGGGGGCGGCGCCTTCTATGGATGGGCCGCCACTGGTCAGGAGTATGTAGAGTACATCAGTTCTGTGTATCTACAATACAGACATTTTACAAAATGCAGCGGTCTGTAGTATGTAAAATATAGTTTGGCAGGGGTTTGGAATATACAACGTACAGCATGGCATACAGATTACATTGGTCAGGAGTATGTATGTATGCACAGCACCCTCAAGTATTAAATGTGGAGCACACCATAGAGAATGCAGCTGTCCTGAATTTGTCACATACAGAACAGTATACAAAGAGCATCTATAGAGTGCATTAGTCCAGAGTCTGTATTATACAGAACGAATGTAGCAGAATGTTGTGCTCTGTGTAAAAAGCAAAACCCCACAAGTTGATTATTTTATCTGTACCACAGTGCTGTGTGGTAGATAACTAATGTGTAGTGTGGTGTGTAAAACTTAGATGTGACCAGAATTATGCAATATACAGCTCAGTGTATAGAGTGCAGTAGTCCAGACTATATAATGTACAACACACTGTGTCGTTCAGCAGTCCTGTATATGTAACATACAGCATGGCAGTGGCGGCCCGTCCATTGAGGGCGCATTGGCGCGGCCCTCCTAGCCATGTGTCCAGCCCCATGATCTACATTGCAGGGTGCATGGATTCCAATTGGGGGGGGGGTGTTTTTTGAAGCACGTGATTAAAGCTAGAGGCTCGAGCAGGCTTCGAAAAAGTGTACCTAGCGCTTTGGAAGAGGAGACGCACGCTGGAGCCGGACCCGCTGCTGCATAGTAACTGCCTGACCACCTTCCCCGAGGGGAGGTGCTGGCTGACAGTGCCGCGAGTAGTGCTGGTTGTGTGCCAACCCCCCCATTAGACAAGCCCACCAGCTGCCACTGCAGCATGATGTACAGAGTGATTGGCATTATCGAACATACAGCACAGCGTACAGAGTGCAGTCCCCCATTTTATTGGTGAAAAGTCTTAGTGGCTGCTTTAATTCATTATGATCAGTGGGTGGAAAAATGGTGTCAATGGCTACTTTCTGCAAAGACTAGACTCTCCTCTGGTTTCGCATCTGGCTTAGCTCTGTTGTGTAGAATACTAATCCTTTTTATGCCAGCACCTTTTCCTAATCGTTCACTAGGGGTTGCCAGCTTATTCTATCACCTACAGGAGAATTGGAAACTGGCAATAAAAACTGTTAGTATAACCTCTCCAACTCCAATCATGCTTACATTTTATTGCTAGTGTCCTAACAGAATCAACTTTTTTTTTTTCTCCCCAGAGAAAAGAAACAACATTTTTTTCCTTTTTATCAAGACATTTGTTTTTCATTGAAGTTTCTTT